>JADRCD010231113.1:0-53627 GCA_019843815.1 Montemys delectorum
AAAAAAAAAAAAAAAAAAAAACTTTTGAGGAAAAAAAAAAAAGGGAATTCTACAGTTAAAGTATTCTAATAAGTTATAAGAAAACGTGCACTTCATTGAAGGGGGGTATTCAAGTAAAGGGGAAAACATTGTATTAAAATAAAAATGACGCTAAAGAAAGCAATACTACCGCAGATGGAAGGCACCAGAAATACCTTGATAAATACTGCAAAAGCTGTGTCCTCAAAGAGTTCCTAGGACAAAGGAAGTTTCGAAGTAATGTAATACAGATCCAAATAAGTTTCTGCTGGGACGTGAACAGACCTAGGAAGAATTCTTCAGTGGCATCGGATGCATCTAGCAATCCAAAGCATCCTGGCCGGTATTTAAATGAAGATGTTAAGTGTCTGAGAACCACCAAGGATCGGGCATTGACGTATGCGTATCTTACCCTACGATATCACACACAGGAAGGTTCAAGAGAGCCCTGATGACTTATAGGATGCTGTTTGTGTATGTAGTCTGAGTCTATCCCCCCGAGGCTATGGGGTGCACTACACGCCCAAGTTTCTTTGTTCTGCTCGGGACAGGCGCCGGTTAGGAACACGGAACAAACGTGGCTAGGGGAAGCCAGGAACCGGGAGGTTCCGCCCCAGGCTCTCTGCCACAGACGGAAAAGGAAGGGGGCGCGAGACTGGCACCAGCGTCCGAGGCAGGGCGGGGCCCGGCAGAGCTCGGACCCGGAACGCGAACGCGCCAGTCCACGGCCGACGCCCCCGCCTGGCCTTGCAGATCCTCCCGCAGCCCTCCAGCTGCGCCGTAGCCCGGCCCGCTACCCCGGCCGCGCTCACCCCGGAGGAAGCCGCGGCCCCCTCGTCCTCTTTGCCCCTCCAGGCCGGCGACGTGGGGCTGACGGCCAGGTCGCAGAAAGCGGCGCAGGGCAAAGCCCGCTGCCCTTAGTCGGCTGTGGAGACCGGGCCCAGCTTTTCCCCGTCGGTCTCAGCTGCAGTCCGGGCGGCAGCAGCTGACCCGGATTCAGTGCGCACGCCCCGGCGGAAGTGACCACCTCCGGACCGGCGCCGGGCGCGGCCGAGGGAGGAAGCGGGGGCGGGGCGTTAGCCTAAAAAAAAAAAAAAAAAAAAAAATCCCCAGTCGGTCTCCTCTCTGAGCATGCGCAGCCGTGAGACACTTTCTGTCCCGGGCCTGCTAAAGCTTTGGCTTGCTGCTGGCCGGGGAAGGAGGTGGGCGTTGCTTTCTAAGGCTCACGCACTTTCTGTTACTGTCCTGACCTAACCTCGCTGTCTGGAAGGGCTATT
The DNA here is from genome assembly GCA_019843815.1 of Montemys delectorum. Taxonomy (NCBI): domain Eukaryota; kingdom Metazoa; phylum Chordata; class Mammalia; order Rodentia; family Muridae; genus Montemys; species Montemys delectorum. The sequence goes on from JADRCD010231113.1 coordinate 1,296, forward strand.
CGTTTCTCTCTGTTTTCCTTTATTTGACATTATGTTAACTATATTACAAAGTGAATGAAAAGGGGGTGAAAAATAGTCGATGTCTTGTGTACGGTAGCCTGGTCCTAGAAGAATCTACTTTGATGGAATAGCTTTTCTCTTCAGTAGTGCTTCTGAGAGTAATAAGTGCTCCCTCCTCCTCCCCTGACTCTTCTAATGTTCTGAGTTGGCCTTGAATTTCTTCCAGTGTATCTGAAATAACCTTGAAAACTAATTTTCCTGCCCCAGTCTCCAGAGTGCTGAGATTATCAACATGATTGTTACTACGTTATGGCAGAGACAGAGACAACCTAGGGCTTCCTGGCTGCTAGTTAGGCACTCTATTATCTGAACTCTCCATTCCCTCACCCTTTAAAATAGTGGTTCTTCTCCAGTGAGTCGCAGGCCCTCTAGGGGTGTTACAAAGGACCCCTTCTCGCTCGGGTTGCCTAAGATCTTAGGAAATATCAGGCATTTGCATTTACGATTCATGACTGTAGCAAAATTACTGTTCTGAAGTTGTAACGGAGTAATTTTGTGGTTGGGAGTCTCCACAACATGAGGAACTGTGCTAAAGGATCCCCAGCATTAGGAAGGTTTAGAACTGTTGCTTTAAAGCATGCTTTCCCCAATTATTTGTGGGTCCTATCTTGATGACGTAGAAAAATGAAAATAAAAATGAAGTCAATAAATGTAAAATACTTTATTATCACAGTCAACAGTCCTAAAACTGGCTGCCATAAAAAATTCCTTCAAAAAGGGGGAGGAGGGGATAGGGGGGTTGTGAAGAAGAAGCTGGGAAGGGGGATGACATTTGAAATGTCAATAAATAAAATAACCAATAAAAATGAAAAAAAAAGTCCTCAAAATATCTCAGCTTCTGTACTTTTCTGTGTGGGCCATTAACAATTTTTTTTTTGGATGGCTCCAGTCTATGAGCTGTACTTTTAAGAACCTTCAAGGGACTATTATTTTGGAGGACATCCCTCTTAGAAGTTGAACATGTTCAACCTGTCCAGAGGTCTAGTAGGTAACTATTTGGGCAAGTCCATTACTTCTAAAAGTAATAGTGAGGTAAAAAATATTTAAATTGACCCAAAACACAGTACACTTTGGAGATATAGTTTAGATTTGTTCTCTGTTGGCGGAGAGTTCAGCGCTCTGTGACGTACTTATATAATAGGGAAAAAAACAATGCCCGCCTCACGGGGCTTTTGAGACAGAACAGTACATACTTATGAGACTGCCGCTTAGAATGTTGTTATCATATGTGTTAGGCATTATTATTTTCCCTAGCAATTTTCTTAATTGCTGGAGGGGAAACAGATGACAAACTAATCCACAAAGTTCTAGTTAAACCACTTGGCCTCAGTAAACATTTTCTCCTCGGCTAGATATTTTTCAGAGTTCCAATTTGTGTTTTAGTTCTGTAGTGTGCAGAGTTCTCCACACGGTGGCAGAAAATCGTTTGCAATCATGCCAAAGAGTGAGGTTTTTGTGGTCTTTAATTTCTTCATTTTAGTAACTTAACATGAATACACTTGATTCCACATTTGGTTCTGAGTAAGCTACTCTGCTACATTTTCCTTTCATGAACTATTTATACTTACTGTTGAAACATTAGAAACTATGGATAAACCAAAAAGAGAATCATTATGAATGATAGCTTTCAGATTTGAATATACTTATATTAATTGTGTCTTTCTAAAAATTAGTGGATATAGTTTAATCAGATAATTAAGTTTATAAGATTGTTTGTTTAAAAACTTTAAATTTATTTTTAGGACCTCATGTAAGCACTCTACCACTGAGCTACCCTTTTCCTTTTGTTTTGGAAATATATCGGGAAATCCTTTGTATTACGTATAACTGAATTTCATCACATTCATTCATTCATTCATTCACTCCACAGTTTTAAAAGACAAGCTCTCTTGTATCTCAGGCTAGCCTCCAACTTGCAGTGCAGCTGAGCTTGGCTTTGAACTCCTGACCTTCCTGCTATTACTTCCCAAGTACAGGGATTGCACTCTGTGCTTAATTTTCAACATTATATTTATTACCAATCTTTTATTTACCATTCAGGTAGCTCCATATTTCATATTTAAAAACATTTCAAAAATGTTCAAATAATCAGAAAAAAGGACTACTAACTTATTTTCAAATAATACACTAGATACATTTTCAGATAATACATTTGAAATATTTTTCTTTACTTTAACTTACATCTAATACCTTTAAACCAATGTATCTAAATGTGTTAAATACTATTTAAATCCGGTGTTTACAAACTTTGGAGGTAATATTTAATAGTTTTTTAAAAGATTATTTTAGGGGGCTGGAGAGATGGCTCAGTGGTTAAGGGCACTGACTGCTATTCCAAAGGACCTGAGTTCAAATCCCAGCAACCACATGGTGGCTCACAACCATCTGTAATGAGATCTGACGCCCTCTCCTGGAATGTCTTAAGAGAGCTATGGTGTACTTGCATACAATAAATAAATAAATCTTTTAAAAAAAAAAAAGATTATTTTATGTGTAGGACCATTTGTCTGCATGTATGTTTGTGTGCTGTGTGCTTGCCTGGTTCCTGTGGAGACCAGAAGAGGGTATCAGAAACCCTGGACCAGGAGTTTTAGATGATTGTGAGCTACCATGTGGGTGCTGGCAAAGGACTCCAGATCATCTGCAAGAAAGCAAGTTCTCTTAACTGCTCAGCCATCTCTCCAGCCCTGTGATCTTGGTATATACCTTTGCTATTTATTTCCCCTCTCTACCTGGCCTTCTCTTTCAGGGAAGCCTGAGTGAGTTATACTTCCCACTCTATGGCACTCAGCTTCTCGGATTGTTCCTTTCAGCTTTGTGATTTTCTGTTCCCACCATTAGTCCTTCCCCCCTTGGGACATGTTATGAATCTGTTCTAAAAGGACATGTTGTACTCCTTGAAATTGCTTTTGTGAATGGTGAAAAGGACTGGAAAGATGGCTCAGTACATAAGTACGCATACTGCTTTTGTTCCCACCAGCCAAGTCAAGGGTTCACAGCTAATTGTCACTCCCTTTCCACAGCTACAACATCCTCCCTGCGTACTTGCAAATACTCATAAGCCCATATGCACATACCCATACCCATACACATAATTAAAAATAAGTAATATTTCCACACTGCCATCTTGGTGTGCCTGAAAATCCTGACTGGTGCTCTCAGGTATCAACAATGCTGCAAAGAGAGGGAAACACCAGGCTGTTCCCCAACATCGTCTGATCCCTAACTTCACTACTGAAGCATTATTACGTTAGCCAATTTGAGGTCATTGATGATCACAGAGCTGAGAAAATCACTGTGAACTTCACAGGCAGGTTAAACAAGTGTAGAGGGATCAACCCCAGATCTGATGTGCAGCTCAAAGACTGAGATGGCAGAATAGTTTGGTTTTACTGTCCTGATGACCTTAGCTGGGCCATGAAGAAGCAAAATGAAAGCACACAGCAGGGAAACCCACGGAGCTCCTTTTCTAGGTTATAAAATATATGTAAAGTGTAACAAGAGAATAAACCTTTTTTTTTTAAAAGAGAGTATCATCACACAGCTTTCTCTGATCTCCTTGTACATCCTGCCTTACATATGACAAAATCAGGGTTAGCCAGTAGAAGAAGAAAATTTCTCACGGAGACCGTTGTCTACAGAATAGCCCTGGGAATTCCTTCTGGTTGGGTGAAGTTCCTTGAGCCAACGGTAATGAGTGCACATGTGAGTGTGTATATGTGTGCATTCATGTCTCTGTGTGTGCGTGTGTGTGTGTGTGTGTGTCATCTGTGTCTCTATGTATATGTTTCTGTGTATACATGTATGTGTCTGAATGTGTATCCATGTTTGTATGAGTGTGACTGCACATGTGTGTGTGTGTGTGTGTGTGTGTGTGTGTGTGTGTGCGTGCACTCAGCCTAAGGTGTCCTTCCTTAGGCTCTACTTTATTTTTTTTCCAGATTTGTTTGTGTGCCTGGGTGTTTTGCCTTCGTATAGGTCTGTGCACCACATGTGTGCTTTAGAGGTTAGGAGAGAGTGTTCTGAAGTTAAAGATGATTGTGAGCCATCATGTGAGCCAAACCCAGGGCCTCTCATGAGCAGTATGAACTCTTAGCCAGTGGACCATCACTTCAGTCTCAACTATTTGTTTCTGAGAACAGCCTCTTGCTGGGACCTGGAGCTCAGGAATTGAGCTGGTTTAGTTGTGAAATACAAGGATCCTCTCATCTCTGCCTTCCCAGCACTGGGGTTATAAGTGTGTGCCACTCTGCCTAGCTGCTTACATTGGTGCTAGAGATTGAACTCAGGTCCTTGGACTTGGGTTCCTTCTGGTCTGTCTGGGCTGGTGTCCAGAGTAGACCTTGGGCGCAAGCTCTGCAGCCAGTCCCACAACACCCAGAGGAAGCTCCACTCCCAGGTGCTGACACACCCAGGATCAGAGGTGAGGAGGAACTAACATCTGTCCCAACACTGGGAGTAACTGGGACCAGCGGGACCAGGCACACAGGAACTCCACCAGCCCAGGGTCTCGGGTTCCTTCCAGTCTGTCTGGGCCGATGTCCAGAGCAGACCTTGGGCGAAAGCTCTGCAGCCAGTCCCACAATACCCAGAGGAAGCTCCACTCCCAGGTGACCTTGTTAGGTGACCTAACAAGCCCAGGATCACAGGATCCCAGAATCACAGGATCACAGACACAGCTTGACTCTGAGGAGTTCTGATACAACCAGGATCACAGGAAGGACAGGCTCCAGGCAGATTTAGCAAGGGCAGGTAGCACTAGAGATATCCAGATGGTGGGGGGCAAGCGTAAGAAAATGAACTCAGGTCCTTGTGGCTTGAACATCAGGCACATTACCAATAGAGCAGCCATCTCTTAGAAGTGAATGCTGTTTTTTTCCTGATCCTCACACAGGCACTTTTTTTGTTTTTTGAAAAATTTCAAAAGTTATTCCCTCATTCCCCACCAATATCTTAGAAGTGAATGCAATCCTATTTCTAATAGAAGGGATGTTGTAGTCTGCCCCTCTGGAGGACTGGTTCTGACCAGAAGCAGTGTCTAGATTCACTCATAGATGCTATTCAGGTCACTCCTAGATCTGATCTTCACATCTGGGCCCAGAAAAGGTAAGACACAATGAAGAATTAGATATTTGAAATTATGCTAGAAATTGCTTGTACAATTCTCATTTCATGAAGCTTAAGATTCATCTAATAAAAGAAGCATATAAATTCAAAATACACTAGCAGTTCCCTCACAAATTTGGAAAAAACCCACAAAATACCATTTTTTACATAGATTGAAGATATTTTTGCTGGTAAAGCTGAGGATAAAAGTGGATATAATTATATATCCATTTAATTATTCATAAACTCAGTCTGAAATGCATATATATACATACATATTCACTTTATAAAATCAAAAAATGAAACCCAGCAGCAGTTTTTCTTGGACATGATGAATGTTTCCATTCTATTATGAACTTGTCAAAGGAGCTGTTCCAGAGATAATTTGTGTACTCCTGTTTCAGAAAGTCAGATTGGACTATACCATTCTCTAGCACCCTGAGTGCCATTCTCTATCCCAGCGAGTACTGGAAAGAACCAGTACTACACACTTTAAAGAGACAGTCCCATGTTTATAGTTAGATTGTAGCTGTTCCTGAGGAACACTAGGCTTGTTTGTTAAAGTATTTAAGTTCACTGGGTTTTAAAAATTTGACTCACTTGAGAATAGGTAGGTTGTAGTTTGAGGTTATACAAGTATGAGAGTTCAAATTTGAACATGGCTATGTTTGTTGAATATGGGAGAGATGTGTCTTCATCATCTAGTGATGTTAAAAGATTAACACTAGGTTAGATCACCTATCACAATCAATAATGGGGCTAATCAGAGTTTACCTTCACATTTTTGGTAAGAGGTTTCTTATGAGTCTAAAAGAAAAGGGCTAGGAAGATGGAGCAGTAGGTAAAGTGCTTGCCGTGCCAATGTGGAGACTGGAGTTTGGATCACCAGCTCCCAAGTAAATGCCAGGTGTGATGGTATATACCTGTAACCTCAGAGCTGAGGGGCACACACAGGCAGGCAGATCCTGGGGGCCTACTGGCTCCACATATGTAAGTCTCAGGTTCAAAGGGAGACCATACCTCAAAAAATAAGGCGAAAGTACATCCCAACATCTCCTCTGACCTCCATGTGAGCACACATGGGTGAGCATGTGGAGGTCGGTGCACATGCTGGTACACACACACACACACACACACACACACACACACACACACACACTGTAGGAGATAAAATGAAGGGGCAGATGCAATTTTATCATATAAAATCCTAAGATGGCATGCTGGTTCAGGACTTTAGTCCCATCATTCAGGAAGCAGAGGCAGTTAGATCTCTGTGAGTTTAAGGTCAGCCTAGCCTACATAGCAAGTTCTAGGACAGCCAAGGCTACACAGACAGATGCTGTCTCACAGCAAACAAATAAGCAAGCAAATCCCAAGGTTTGATAAAGTACAACAACTTGTTATCATAGCCGCTGTGCAGGCAGAGACCTATTTAGTTGGAGTTCATTTACACTGACCATTCACTTCAAAACAGTACCCAAGACCTCTCGTCCTAAACACAAATCACTGCAAACATTAGAAAAAAAAATCACTCCACCTAGTAAGTATGAAGACATGGTGTCACCATGACCAGTTCATGATTGAAATAAGGATTAGCCTGAAGAGGGAGGTAGATTGCACTCTTCTTAAAGGTGTGAAGGGTTGGTAGCACCATGAACATTCAAAAAAGTAAGTAAATTAAAAGGGAAAGAGCTAGAGAAGATGTGGAGTTTGATTGCTGTTGCGACAGTGATGATGTCAGCTGAAGTAGAGCTTTCTCAACTCTGGGTCTAGCAAGCACGAGAACTGATTAACTAAAGTTGGCTTTCGGGATTGCTTCCGGAGTCCTCACCTTGATCGACACAAACCTGCAATACTGTATTCACCAGAAGGCTTATCTTCTTTAGAATGTGATCTACCTCTGCTTCGGGGAAACAAGCACATTGCAAGATACACAAGCAACTGCTGCATTGATTGGAGATTTTATTTCATTCAGCCAAATAAAGCATGAACATGCTTTGTAGACTGAAGGGTAAACAATCAGCTAATTCATTGCTGCAGTGGGTAAGTGGCCCCTAAGTGTACTGGGAAAGATACTTCATGTCCCATACTAGTTACTTTCCATTGCTGTGATAAAGCACCATGGTCAAAGACACTGAAGGAAGAGAGAGTTTATTCTGACTTACACTTCCAGAGGGAGAGTCTGGAATGGTGGGAGATGCACGGCAGCCGGCAGCCAGATCAGAAAGCTGAGAGAGCACATCTTCAAATACATTCAGAAAGCAGACAGACCTAACTGGACATGGGGCTTGGCTGTAAACCCTCAAAGCCCACCACCAGTGACATATACCACATAAGAGATCCCAGAGCAGCACCACCAAGTGACCAAGTGCTCACAGATGTGTGCCAATGGGCGACATTGTCATCCAAACCACCATACATCCTGAGAGTAATGTACTCAATAGAGAATGTAAGGTAGTGTGTTGTAAAGCATGGGAGCCAGGCATGATGGTGCAGGTCTGTAACTTCAGTACTTGGGAAGCGTGAGGCAGAAGGATTGAGAAATCAAGGCTACCATGAGCTATATAGTGAGTTCCAGGCCAGCTGGTTCTATAGTGAGACTCTCAAAGAAAAACAAAACAAAACAAACAACAAGAAAATGGGGTCTTACTAACACTTTTCTCCATGAGTATGTGTTTACGGATGCATGTGGCGGTAGGGGACAGTTTTGGGTGCCATTCCTCAGGAGCAGCCTCCATGGTCATTGGTCGTCATCATTTGCTTGCTAGGTGGAATGGCAGATGAGCCCTAAGGATCTCCTTGTCTCTACCTCTCAGTGCTGGGATTAAGAGTGTCACCATACCCAGCCTTAACAACAAAACAAACAAAACTCCCAAACAACCACAACAAAAAAAACGTGGGTTGTGGGGGTTTGAACAGATCCTTGTGCTTTCAATGCGAACACCTGTCAAGCTGAAGTATATCTCCAGTCTCTGAACAACTCTTTTTTTTAGTAACTTTTATTACAACTTAGGAGGAAATATGAAAATTGTCACATTCTTCATGTATATAGTTCTCTTACAATGAAGATGAACATTCCTTCCAGTACAATTTCCAAAGTACCATACTATACTTGTTTGGAAAAAGGAAGAAAGGTTTCCTATTCCAGAGAGCTAGACAGAGACACAATGTACATACACATGGAATTGGAAGAGATGAAGTGACAGGTTTCCTTTAACATTTAAAACATCCTTGGTTTCTAAAATTCTAGACTTGGCCTTTAGGAGCCCACCCATGCATATATAGGCCTATCTGTATGCTTTATATTTCTATGCAGCTTGTGTTTAGTTGGAGGCATGAGAGACTATGGAGGGGAAGGCTAAACCAGTAAGATGACTAATGCCTGAAATTACTTTGTTAGCTTTTTCTTAATTAGTTTATGATACTTATCCATGTTAAAATGCATTCTATTTTATAGAAGGCTTTTTGTGCATAATATTACACTGAAGTGAAAGGCGTTGGAATGATAGAAGACATTTTGGACCTTATTTTGCTATCCCTATATGGCACTGGGCAAGTTATGTAATTCTCAATCACCTCTACTTTCCATGTTATTTATAAGGTCCTAATGATTTTGTTTTTCATCTACTTTGGCATTTTGTCAGAGGTAGGATAATGATATTTCTTTCTCCCTCTCCCTGTTCCTCTCTCTGCCCTCTCCCTGTCCCTCCTCCCTCTCCCCCCCTCTGGAATTAACAAAATGCTATATAGATGTTCAAGTATAAACATCTGAAAAAAAATTACATCTTCTGTGTCTATTTTTCCATCTTTTCCTGGATCCTTGGGGGCTCTCAGAGTCTGAAGCACCAATCAAAGAAAACACACACACTGGACCTAGACCCCTCTGACACCCATCTGAAGCAGATGCTTAATTTGACCTTCATGTGGGTCCTGAACAACTGGAGTAGGGGCTATCCAAAAGCTGTTGCCTGTACATGGGATATATTCTAATAGCTGGGCTTCCTTGTCTGGACTCAGTGGGAGAAGAAACGCCTAGTTGTGCAGAGACTTGAAGTGCCAGGGGGTAGGAGGGGTGGTCAGGTGAGCTCCACCTGCTCAGAGGAGAAGGGGAGGGAGCATGGGGGAAGGATTGTGAGAAGGGGTGACTGGGAGGGGCAGTGAGTGGGATGTAAAGTGAATAGGTAAAAAAAATAAATAAATAATTTAAAATATGATATAAGTAATTTTTTAAAAAGTGGTGGTGCACACCTTTAATCCCAGCACTTGGGAGGCAGAGGCAGGTGGATTTCTGAGTTCGAGGCCAACCTGGTCTACAGAGTGAGTTTCAGGACAGCCAGGGCTACACAGAGAAACCCTGTCTCGAAAAATAAATAACAACAACAACAACAACAAAAAACCAACCCAACAACAATAAAAAAATATGATATAAGCAACAAACAATCCAAATTAATATACAATTCCATGTCCCATAAAAGGAAGATGCCTTAATCAGAATATTTATGTCATATTTGCCTTAATCTGAATATTTATGTCATATTTGGGGTGTGCAGGTTTGTTCAATGTATTTGACAACACCATGGACACAGAGTCAGGAAACATCCTTTAGACTTCCAGTCTGATCACAGAAGTCATAGATTCTCCCCATTCCTTTCCCTGTATCCATCCCCTTAGACCAAAGGGCAAGTGGTAGCCATGAAGAACCAGATATTCTCAGGGAGTCTCAAGAGCTTGTTATCCTTGAACTCGTCCTTTCTGCTTAGAGACCATTCTGAAAATGGGGAGTCCCTTCAAACTTTAGTTTATAAGACTGTTTACTTTATAAGACTGTTACTGGGAGTTACTTACAGTTTCACTCCAGTGCTGAAGTGACTCGAAGTATACTTTTTTCACTTTAATAATTTTTGCTTGGTTTGATTATTAAAACCACCCTGTAGTAAATGTACTTCTATGCACTCTACTGTGTATTTTTTATAGTATTAATTAAAATGTTTATATTTTTTTAGGTTCTCTTAAACCAAGTAATATTTCCAAAGGTGTTCCAGGGGTCTCCCAAATAAGGAATCTTTTGGTTAAATTAATAAATCAATCTAAAAGTACACTTCTTATTTCAATTTGTTTTAGAAAACAGAACAGCACAGGCCGTGATACTGATTGCCCATCCTCTCCCACACACTCTTAAATTGGTTTGGTGTTTAATTTTTGAGCTAGGAAAGAATAATTCATTTTTATCTTCATTTAATTTTAATAGTCAAGGAGTTAGCCTATAGAGATGGAATAAATTTAATCCTTCTGCAATTAGTGTCAAATTAATTCACCCTGGACTCGAATAACTGAAGACATACAGACCCTCCCACAGGCTGACAGACACCTTTATCAGGTTTAATGTTTTATGTAAATGACCCCACTTGAAAAGCTTGTCCTGTTTCTTCCCTCCTCCTTTCTAGTCCCTGCTAATTGTTTTTAAATAAACTTTCAATATTCTCTCAGGACGAGACTGTTCAATGGGTTCACAGTGGGATCCCCCAAAGATAATGCCTTCTGATGTTGGCTTGGCATCTTTGGGCTGAGACATTCAATTTCCTCATCTGATAAAAGTTCCCAACCACATACCTTTGGTGGGATGCTCCAGTGAAGATGATATGGCTAGACCTCATGAGGATTGAGATGGTCAGGCTGTGCCTGTGTGCAGCAAGCAGATCGGATTATTTTAAGCAGCCATTTATCTCACACAACACAGTCCATCTGGATCATCCCTGAGTCGTTACCCAGAGATGACTTTTCTGAGCAGGAATATTTTTTTCCCTCCTAGGGAGAGAGGCCACAGTACAAAAGACTACCAAGAAGGCCAGCATCCAAGATGTTTCCAACGTCCTTCCTCTCCTCCAAAATCAACAATCAGGGTCATACAGCTAATATCCGTATTTGTTTTATAATTAGCCAACTTGGTACATGAAGAATATGACAGTCAACTACAGCTCCCCTAATCTCCATCAGCTGTATGTAAATGCCTGCTGGTGATCACTAAAAACGACTTGAGATTTTTAAAAAGATAACTTAGTTATCTCTTGTCAGGTCACTATTTAATGTTGCTTTCTATATTTGCTGTGATAAGCATTTAAATCTGTATATTGGTTGATAAATCATTGTTTAGGAGCGCCTAAAGGGTTCAGTAAATGGTATGAAATTGCCACAGTGTAATAAATGGTTATTTGATAATGAATGAAATTGTTTGAAAAAACTGTTAAAATGTCAAGTTTAAACATATATATCATTACTCAAAAGGAAGGCAAACATGGAAACCACAATGACATCATAAATATACTGCAATAAATGCATTTATTTATACCAGGCCAGTTATAGGTACTTTGTATAAATGTGTACAAATTGATATATGAAGTTAATTTCAATCTGTAAAAGTAATTGCATTGGTTTAACTTATTTAACTCTCCTTACAATAATATTTATTGCAGCAAAAGAGGTAAAGAAGTAAATGATGATAAATAGATAAAATACATAGGCAATGGGAATTGTTTTACAGTTTAATTATACTGTCACATAAAATTATCACACAAATACACTAACCCGACAGCAAAGATACATTAAAACTCTATTATCCAATGCACCGAACAGTTTTTGTTGTTGTTGGTATTCATTTCATTTGCACATTTAAAATTATTTTATTTCTTCAACAAGCCTATATTGTCTAAACTATGTCAATAAATGAAAGACTAAACTGGGAAGAAAAAATATTTTATAAAATAAAATAGTAGTCATTGGCTCAGTGTTTTAAAGATAGCCATTCAGTCTGGACGTGATCAACAGCTCACATTTCCCCCAATAGATGAGACACTGGGTGGAGGTAAACTCAGAAATGCACAGAAGAAAAGTTAATTGAGTTGTTATATTTGGGCAGCACTTACAAAATACATCAATTAGCAGCTGTCTATCTTAAATTCCATTATGTTTCATTTGGAGATAAATAGCATTTGCAAAGATCCGTGGGTCTTACAAAATCAATTCAAACGTTTATTTCTTAACATTGATCTTCTGATGGGTGCTGTGAATGTTATGTGGACTCTCTGCCAGAGATAAGGCCTTCCTGTCCTCCTTGGTTACTTGGTAGTTATTGTCCATCAGCACACTGGGTCATTTTGTTCTAAGTTTCTATTAGCTAGGACCTAATGTCACAATATCTGCTAAACATTTGAAAATGAGAGAGAATTCAATGTCTATAACTGGTATCTACTTATTTTTTTTAAAAAAAGTCACACATTTAATAGTTTCTGTACTAGATATGTTTGGGTTATTAGAGTATGGTGGTTTTATTCATTCTATACTAGGCATGGTGGAGCACGCCTGTAATTCAGGTACTTGAGAACTGGAAGTAGGAGGATCAGAAGTCAGAAGTGCAAGGCTAGCCTCAGCTATGAAGAGAGCTCGAAGCCAGCCTGGGATGCAGGAGACTCTATCTCAAAGATAGGCTTTTCATTCTACAGTAGAAAATATAAAGTTTATATTTGAAAAAGTTAAACTTATAGAAGAAAAATTCATTGGCGGAATAGATGAAAACCGAAAATAGTATGTTATTGAAAGTCTGAATGTGTGATACAGTTGATATATAGCATCACCTGATTCAGTAATAAATACAAGTTCTTCTTGTGAGTCAGACACTTAGCCAATGGACAGTAAGCTAACTTTTAAGATGATTTTCAGTGTTAGTAAAACAAAGCTGTGTTTCTTGCTCATTTTTCTCAGCCATTCAACTAGAAGGCAAAACTATGGATGTTTACGGTGTGGGGTTAAGTAGATGTCAATAGAGTGATCGAATCCTTACAAACTGGATTTATTCTTCATAGTTGTTATTAAATGTCTATTAGGGAAACTATTGTGGATTACCCTGGTGCTGATTGTATTTTGATGTTAATTCTGCCTCCTCAAGAGGAGCTGCCCTCGTGAAGAGTGGATCACATACTCAGGTGATTTCATGTGAACTTTTCCCCCATTTTAACTGGCCAAATAGAGGCTACAGCCTATGATCGGGCAGTGGAAGGGAGAGGTGGGGCTGGAGGTTTTAGAGAGGGGGAAGAGAGGAAGGAGAGAGACAGACAAACGGAGCAGAACCACGTAGCCTGGAAAAGCTGCAAGTAGCAAGGGATCTCATAGCTGAGGAATGGATTTGTGTAGTGGTAGATCTGCCCAATCTGGGTGTGCAGCTTATAAATAATATAACCGAGTTGTATGTTCTTTACTCGGGCTTATTGGGGTTGGAGATTTACTACAACAGAAAACTTAGGCAATACATGAGAAGTTGGAGCAAAGTTTTCATGATTATAATCAACCGCATGAGGGATGTCCTGAAATGAATTATGTGTTCTTCTCTACACAAATGATTCTCAACCCTCTTACCTAAGGTTTACAGTTGCTCATATTGTGGTGACCCCCGACCATAAAATTGTTGTGTTGCTACTTCATAACTGTAATTTTGCTACCATGATAAACCATGATGTAAACATATGATATGCAAAATATCTGATATGCTACCCCCCCAGAGGGGTTTTACTCCACAAGTTGAGAAACACTGCTCTACAGTAATCTTTGATAACTCTGATCTCTGCTATCAAAGCATCTTTATCTACATGTTTTCATGAGCCATTTATGGCCCTGTCTGCTGCTTATATATATTTTTATATGTTCATATATAGTCTTAGATTTACTTATATGTAGGTTTAAATCTTTCACTGTTTTTTCCTTAAGTGAATCAAGAAGTGGCACAAAGGAAATGTACTTATGACAGCATTTGTTAATGAAGGGAATGTAGTTATGACAGCATTCATTAATGAGGGAAATGTAGTTAGGACAGCATTTATTAATGAAGAATTTAAAATTTGAAAAACAATAAAGTAACAATACATTAAAGTTTTAGTTTGTATTTCTCTTTTTATTCCAGTTAAAATGTCACTTTAATAAGTCTGGTTTAATGATGAAAAAATGTAAACACAATTCTTATCAGAGAGAGAGCCACATCTGATTTTCTGGTTGGATAGGTGACTACTTAAAGTGTGTTTTAAATCTGAAGGGTCTCTAGGCTCATTTTGACCTTCACTTTGTGAATTCATTTTCAGGAGGAAAGAAGTAGACATTGAAATAGGTAAAATACAATAATAGAGGTAATTCAGACATGACAATGGAAAAGAGAGAGGCTCAAATAGAAATGTAAAGTATCAGATATTGATGAGTGTAGACTCATAAAATGCTATTTTTAGAATGGCTTTCAACATTCCTATAAATTAAAGAAATAGACTCTGCATGTTAGGGATTTCAGAATGATAAGTATATGTTAAAAATATGATCCTTTTACTGGCTGTTGCCACAGAAAGGATCATAAGTAATGCTGGCTGTTCTTAGAACTTGGAATCCATCATTTATCATGCTCCAGAATGGCCTGTTGTATATCATCATTATTTAAGAAAATATTGAACATGGGGATGTAGTTATTGAAAACACTGTTAAGCTGAAGTTCACATTCCTCTCCCCTCAAAGGGAATGGTGTTTAATCATTGAAAACCACATTGTGCCTCTAGCTTGAATAGAAAAGGAAAACAGGTGAGCAGCACAGGTCAGTAGAGATGCTCGCATCTTCTCTGACACAAGAGCTGTCACCATGCTGAAGTGGAATCCTTTCGGTTTTCATTTCTAAGGTCCTGTGTGTGTTGACGCATTGACCAGTTCCTACTACTATCACTGCTCCCCCCACCCCACCCTGACATCACCCTTCACTGGTCACACTTTGCTCAGCTCTGTCATTTAGATCTCAAGGAAGTTCTTTGTGCTTCTGGATGAAGTCACAAGGAGATGGATAACACCTTCTCCTCCCTGGAGATAGAGATGGAGCAGCCTTACAGTCTTCCACTTCCCCTCTTGATTCAGAAACCTCGTTCAGATCAGACCAAACCTGAACAGAAAATAGCCATTCACACCTGCATTTCCCATCTATGGAGGGAACAAACGGGAGAATGTTCCCACAGACCTTCCTAAGGTACCTGTCATAGGTACCTATGTGTGTCTGTAGGCAGAGACCATTCCAAGGGATGTAATACAGTAGTAAAATGCCCAAAGCCCTGTGTTTGAGTGGTCTCATACTTTTTCATAACTATCATGGGGACTGGAGAGGTGGCTCAGTGGTTAAGAGTACTTGCTAGTTCTTTCAGAATACCCAGGTTCAGTTCTTAGCAACCATCTGTAACTCCAGTTCCAAGGGCAAGGGCTTCAACATCCTCTCTGCACTCTGAGAACATTGGACATGGTAGGGAGATACATAAATGCAGGCAAAACATTCATATACATGAAGCACACACAATTTAAACGTTGATGTCTGGACTCATCCTTGATCTCTCTCACCTTATTCAGAGTCAACATCTCTCAGTCAAACCCAAGCTTGCAGATATGGCTAGTCTTGATAGCCAGCTTCCTCTGGGAATCCTGTCTGTACTTTCCGAGGCTGGAACTGCATATGGTTGCCATGGCCACTAAGTATTTCCATGAATTCTGAGAATCTAAACTTTGTTTCTCATGCAAGTAGGACGAGTGATTTGACCACTGAGCCATCCCCCTAGTCTCCTCATTCTCTCACTTAAGGGACAGTTCTATTAGGATTAGAGCTCCCTAGAAAAATGAGCTCCTTGCAAATTGGAATGTGCACTCTGGGCTGAAGGTGGTGAGGAAGCCCCTTGGTACTTACAGTGGGTAGTTTACTATAAATTAGGTCTCTATTTCTCTGTGTTCAGTGCCTCCTACTTATCTGGACCAGCCTGTGCCCAGTACTTCTGGGATGGGGTATCTCCATCCTGTGTGATACCTCTGTTACCTTGGCATTTAGCTTTGGCATCCAGCTTTGGCATCCAGCTTTGGCATCCATATATTCCCAAGAAAAGCAAGAATAATTCAGATTTATAACCAGAGTGACATTTAGGGCATATATCCATGTAAAAAGTAAAATCAAATATTGAGGCAATTATGATAATTATCCAAGCCAAGATATTTCTTTCTCCCTTATATGGATGTCTTATGAAAAATTTGGAGGGGGGTTGTCATTAACCAGCTCATTACTTTAATTAACCACTTCATTATGTAAGTGTAGTCACAGCTTTAAAATTATTTATACTGTTTCTTTCTGTGTGTAAATGCAAAGTAAAAATATTAATTTATGAACGCGATCATGTAGGTGATCGCTCTGCATTAACTCAGAACCAGCAATTAGTGCATGCAAATCAGCTAAGACCAAGTCGCCTCGGTCCTCTTCAGAAGACAGGAAGAGTTAATTTGCACAAATGCTCACTCCTGGCCCATGTGACTCTCAAAAGTCATGTACTCTCTGATGAAAGTCAGAGACCCATCCTGTTTGTTGTGAGCCTTACAATCACTCTGAATGCCCTGCAAACACAGGAAATAAAATGCTAACAAACCGTCATCTAGAACCCAAAATTATATTTATTCCGATGGTTAGAATTAGGGTGTGTGTTGGAGGGGAAGAGTTATGCTCTCCACCCCCCTCTCTCTGTGTCTGTCTGTCTATGTCTGTTTGTCTGTCTGTCTGTCTCTTTCTTTTTTAAGGTTTCCCCCTCATTTGGCAAACAAAGATGACATTTATAGCTAAATTAGCCATCATAGTGGCATTGAGGGTCCTTTTCTGGGTCCTGTGTTTTTTTCTAAGAGGTGTAAAGGATTACTAGTTAAATCAGCACCCCTTCATGGGGGTAGCACTTATGGGGTTTGAATTCTCATCTACTATCATGGATTGTAGAAAGCAGAGGGAAATAATGACCCTGGGACCCACAGTTAGAAGAAATTCTGCTGTAGATGGATGTCTGATATAGAGTGTTCCTTCTGCACCCTCAATGTCCATGAACCCCTCAAAGGAGTGCGACCCCTTTGAGCTGTGGAAGCAACTAAAACTGTTTCCTTTCTTTTTTTTTCAATTAAGTTTTAGTTAAAAATTTTTCATATAATATAATTTGATCCTAATCTTTCTCCATCCCACTCCTCCCAGATCGTCCCCATTTCTCTACCTACTCAACTTCATGTTCCTTTTTTTTCTCTTTAAAAACAACAAACAGGGCTGGAGAGATGGCTCATCGATTAAGAGCACTGACTGCTCTTCTGAAGGTCCTGAGTTCAAATCCTAGCAACCACATGGTGGCTCACAACTATCTGTAATGAGATCTGATGTGTAATAAATAAATAAATCTTTCTAAAAAAAAACCAACAAAACAAAAACCAAAAAAAAAAAAAGCCAAAACCAAACAAAATGAATTCTCCCTCACTCCCCCCACAATCATGGAGTTTGTTCTGTGTTGGCCAACTTTGCCTGGATGTGGGTCTGCCCTGGAGTGTGGCTGATGGATCCAGTGGTACTCCATTGGAGAAAAGACATTTTCTTTCCTCTAGCAAGTATCAACTGCCAACATTGTATGCTTCTCAGTGGTGGGGTTTTGTAACCCATTTCAAAGCATCCAGCCCTGACACTTTGTGAGATGCACCAAAAGATCTCTGCAAACTAAAGATATATCCTGTGGCCACTGTCAGTGTGCTCTGGGCAAGTCACTGAGGGGGTAGCCTCACTAAGGTAAGGCTTACTTTGAAAAGGCGAGCTTCAGTTGTTGTGGAAGAGGCGGGTCGGTAGTGAGCTCCCTTCTCATGTATGTCCACCCTTCTATTTTTGTTCCATAAATTTGAGTTCTTGCTGTGCCTTCCTCTAACCCTGGTCTCCTAGCTGACCCTCCTACTCGCTTCTCTCTTCCCACCCAGCTAGGCCCCCACACAGCTGCTATTCTCAAGAAACACTGTCAAGTACAGCATAGAGTTTTTCTCATTGTTTCCAGCCTTGCCAAGGCCTTAGAACACAAGAAGGGACTTTGCTGTGCACATTACCCAGTCCATAGTGCTTAGAACAACACTTGACAGTGACAGGTGCTTAGTTGCAGATACCCATCTTTACAGAATAGCCACTCCCTCTTCTGTTACTCTTGGAAATCTAACTTGGTCCATCAAGGCAGAGCTAAACTGTTTCTAGTTCTTTCACTCTCTCTGCGATTTTATTCATAGCATGGAATGCATCAAGGTCTGCTGTCTGCATTATTTCTGAGCAAAGCAGATACCATACAGGACTGTAACAATGTTATAACTCAGCCCCTGTGTTTCCTGTGCTTGTGTTTCCTTGACAATGTCAGACGCCTTCAACAGTGGAGTTATCAGTAAGCATCAAGCTGAGAGTGGCTTTGGCCTCAGGAAACTCTCTGCCCATTCTGGAGTCAATCCCAGTGACCTAACTCATTTAAAGTATAATTTAAACCTGTGTGGGATGTGAAAGGAATCCAAGACACATTGCTGCCCCTTTAGAGGATAACAGTTTAATCCAAATGAGAAGATGATTCCATTGACCCACACCATCAGAATGACCTGAGCACTTGCCCAGATTTTTCCTTGCCCTCTCCAAGGCTTCCTGCATCAAAATTTCTAGGAGGTGGTGGATGTTTGAGTATCTGAAGTTAATACACTCTTGGGATTACTCATACTCTCCATAAACTGAATTAATGATAACGTCATTCAGCTTCAGTTCTTCTTTTATCCTGTGGTGAAGGTTTGAGCCTTCATTTTAGATACCATTGACTTCTAGTTCCTAGGAATAAAACTAATGTATGTATGTGTGTTGCTGAGGTCAGAGACCAACTTTATCTTTCATTTGGACCCTAGGCACCCATCTACCTTCATTTATTTAATTGTGTGTTTGTTTTTGAGACAGCCTATCATCATGTGAACTCCTCAATGAGGTGAAACTGGCAGCTTAGGGAGCCCCAGGAATCCACCCAGGAATCCACCCAGGAATCTACTGCTTCTACAGTGCTAGATTTACAAGTACAGCCACCAAGGCTTGATTTCTTTCCATGGAATCTGGGGACTGAACTCAGGTCCTCACGATTGTAAAACAAGCACTTTCACTGCCTGAGCCATCTCAAATTCTGGTTTGTAGTAATGTACTGTAAAAAATCCCCCCCCTTCCAGGCAAAAAAGAAACACATATGCAAGCATCACTGTTTTGGCCTTTGGGCACAGTTGTGTGTCATAACTTGATGGAGCAGCAGCAGCCACCTTGCCATATGAGGAAACAGGTCAGAGGATGACAGATGACACACTAGAGACCAACAAGTGTTAAGACAGAGAGAACCTGGGGCACTGCAGCCACTGCACGGGGTCAACCTTCTCCACAGCCACTATTTATCTGTAAACCTCTTTTCGTGTGACATACTAAATATCCTTTCATTGAAGTCACTTTCAGCTAGATTCTTCTATATTTGAAGCTGACACAATCCCTGAATATAAATATAATCTTTAAGCTTAGAGATCTTCATTCGTTATTGTCCAAGTATTTGTGAGACCAGCCTCATTCAGCAACTGTCCTTCCTTCAAGATTATAGCTTGAGCAATGGGTTCATGTAGTAGAGATAATGACTATGGATAACCAAGCCTTCATTCTGTAGTTTTAATTTTTTTAATTTTAAAATTAAAGTGTGTGTGTATGCCTGCTTGTCTGTCTGAGCACCCTATGTGCATAGCGTGTCTGTAGGCCAGAAGAGGGCATTGTATCCCCTAGACTGGAGTTACTGGAGGTTATGAGCCATAGTGTGTGAGTACTGGCAACTAAATTCCTCTGCAAGAGTGGCAAGTGCTCAGCCACTGAGCCATCTCCTCAGCCATCAAAGAATCTCTTTTTAAGGCATGATTCATGAATATCATTTTGAAGACCCTCATTATGAATGCACAGGCCGAAAAAAAGTGCTTGCATTTATCAGTGGTAAAATCTGTTAAAAACTTTCATTTTAGACAATATAATTTAATAAGTCTCCAGTTCTGTTTTCTCCTGTGTGTACATGTTCGTGTGCACAGTTATGTAAAGGCCAGAAGCTGACATCCTGGGGTCTGCCTCAATTACTCTCTATTTTATTTTTTTGAGACAGGATCTTTTGCTTTAACCCAAAGCTCACTGATTTGGTGAGACTGGCTGGCCAGTAAGACCAAGGGATCCTTCTATTCCTGCCTCCCCAATGCTGGGGCTATAGATAGACTACAGTGCTTGGACTTTTACCTGGGCGCTGGGAGAGGGATCCAAACACTAGTCCTCATGCTCGCAGAGCAAAAACTTTACAGACGGAGCTCTCTCCGTGGTCCCCTCAAGTTCTTTCATTTAAAATTTAAAATTACTTCTGTTTATTTAGTGCGGGTGTGGGAGGGGAAGTGCATGCATACCACAGCACATATGTGGCGGTTAGGGGACATCTTGTAGGAGTTGATTCTTGCCTACGATATCTGTAGGTCTTGGGAACTGAACTCAGGTCATCAGGTTTGTGTAGCAAGCATCTTTACCCACCGAGCCAAACCACTGTCCCCTCAAGTCTTTTAGTAAAAAAAAAATTATACAAGAACTATTACATATCTTGGCAAATTTCCTAGTCATTTCAGTATTGGTAGCATTTCTAACTATTGTTTAACATGATTCTGAGCAGATTAAAGAGGGCAATAAAAAGCCATAGAAACCCACAGGAGCAAAAGACGTTAGTATTTTTACATCCAGATAAATAGTAATTAGAGGGGCAGCCCGATTGTAGGGGCTCTGCTGTGAAATGGAAAGGAATTGATTTAATTCTGGCATAGTTTTTTTTTTTAAAAAAAAAAATAGTAAAATGATGAATGAGCCATAGGTAACAGAGATGATAAATAACATCCCAAAATATGACCCATTTTCCATATTTTATATGAGGAGAACATCTTACAGTGACATGGAAGTACATTATATATTGTGGAGGTTAATTGAATTATAGATGAAACAATTATGTTTTATAATATAATCTCATAATTTCAAGGCTGGGAGTTGCTAATGTACATGGATGTACACCAAAAAAGCAAAACCAATTTTATGCACTGCAACTGTAATACAGGCCCATTTTTAACACTTACGAAGCTATGTAAAAACAATGTAGATAAACATGGAAGTATTATTATGTATTACTCAGAAATAGTCAAATTTTGATGTTTTTTGATTTTATATATCATGAATATTATGATATATAATGTCTAAAAGGTACTTTAGTTGCATATTGTTTAATGTCCAATTTTAAAATTTTGAGATTATTTAAGTATACAAAAATTTCATAAGTACAGTCAACCCTACTCTTCAAGTCTGCCTGCCATTCAAAGACCCTTCCACCATGGCACAATCTGCCTCTGTGGGGCGCAGTACCCTGACTCTGCTGGGTCACTCTTAACATGATTTTAAAGACACTGGGGCTCGGATGTAGCCCAGTTGGTAACGTGGTCATCCAACATGAAGCCCTGACTTCCATCTCTAGCATCACCTAAAACTGAATGTCATGGTGAATGCCTGTAATTCCAGCACTTGGGAAGCAGAGACAGGAGGAGTTTAATGGTGAGTTCAAAGCCAACTGGGATAAATAAAGCCCTGTCTCCAAAAAAATCAGAAATGAAAACATTTCTTGTGGAAAGACACAGTGGCAGAGAAGCCTGGTTTAATTAGGGGGCTTACTGCTGAGAGAATGCCCCAGCACAAAGGCCAACAGCTTTAAACTATATAGATTTATCTGTGTCTTTATTATTATTAAACTTCAAGCGAGGCCTGAAGTTCTGATCCTTATGCTTGTAAAGCAGGCACTTCTCTCCAGTCCTCTCTCAGGCTCCAAGCACACCCTTTGTTTTTTTGAAACAAGGTCTCCCTGTGTAGCGTTGGCTGGCTCAGAACTGTCTGTGTAGACCAGGCTGGCCTTAAATTTGTATAGTCCTTTAGCTTCCGTCTCTCAAGTGCTGGGATGACATTCATGTGCCACAACAACTGGCTACCAAGCACTTTCTTAAATAAGCTGAACTCATTGCTGAATGGCTCGGCTTCTGTTCGTGTATCTGCCATTACACAGCACAAGGTCAGGTCAAGGCTACTTTTATTTTCTTAAAAGAGTTCCTTATACTTTCATTGTGTGTGTGTGTGTGTGTGTGTGTGTGTGTGTGTGTGTGTGTGTGTCGAGGTATACCACACATGAGTAGGTGCCCACAGAAGCCAGTAGAAGGCATAGGATCCCCAGGAACTGGACTTACAGGGATTTATGAGTCATCTGACATGGGTTCTGAGACCCAAACTCAGCTCTTCTGTAAGAACAAGTGCTCTTAACTCCTGAGCATCTCTCTAGCACCCCACCCCCCTTTTATGTTATATTGAGACTGGTTCTTAATACTATATAGCCCAGGCTGGCCTGTGGCTCACTATGTAGTCTAGGCTGGCCTTCAACCCGGGGTTGTTCTCCTACTTCAGCTCTCTGAGCACCAGGATCACACCATTGCAACCACTGCTGTTTTTCTTTCTTTTTCTTGAGCTTTCTGGGGCCTTTAAGGACTGTTTCCAAGATGCTCTGCTCAACACACAGATCCATTCAGGAGTTGGCCTAATTCTTGGCCCGGGGATAAGAACAGAATCCTTTGGAAAAGTCTTCTCATTTCTCCAACAAATGCCATATCATTGCTTTCCTGCTGAACCTCCTTTCTCACTCCCAAGAGCAACTTCTTGTAGACAGTTGGATTGTCTTTGGGACCTATCAGACACTCTGATTGTCACTGGCTCCGTCGTGGAAGACACCTTCCAATCATTCTCCTGGGAACTTTTAGACCATTGTCTGAGTTCCTTTGGATGAGATAGTGATGAGCTGGTTTTACCCTAAGTGTCTAAAACACTGACTGAGGCCCGTGCTTCATCTGGCCAGTAGGAGATGGGAGCTGTGTTCAATGGCCCGTGTCTGACTGATGTGGGCCTGGAGGAAGGTAGTTAGAACAAACCTCGGATTCTGATTTTAGTTCTGATGCTGCAACAAACACCCTGATAAAAGGCAGCCTTGGGGAGAACATTTATTTCATTTACAATTCTAGGGTACAGTTTGTTATTGTGGAGAAGCTGAGGCGGGAACTTACAGCATCATATCTATAGACAAGAGCAGAGAGAGAGAGTGAGAGAGAGACAGAGACAGAGTCAGAGACAGAGACAGAGACAGAGACAGACAGAGAGAGAGAGGGAGGGAGGGAGGGAGACAGAAAGGGAGAGGGAGACGGAGAAGAGGGAGGGAGGGAGGGAGGGAGAGAAAGTGGGTGAGTGAAAGAGTGAGTGAGAGAGTGATTGAGAGTGAGCAATGAGAGCAAAATGAGAGAGAGAGAAAGAGTGGGCACCCATGCTATTTCTAACTGTTTGCTTGCTTCTTGCTTTCTCCTGTCCTATATAGTTCTTGACACCCCCCCCCCCCCCCCAGGGAATAGTACCACCCACCATGAGCCAAACCTTTCCACATTGATTAACAATCAAGGCAGTTTTCCACAGGCATTCTCATAGAGCAACCTGATCTACATAATCCTCAACTGAGGCTCTCTCCTCGGGCAATTCTAAGGCTTGATAAACTGACATTTAAAGTAGCTATCACACATAGCCTTCAGCGCAGCTTCCAGTCCCTTTTCTCTGGACTCCACATCAGACATAAACAACTCACTGCCCCAGCCATTCCTCCCTTCCTTCTACTTCCTATTTCTGTGACATAGGCTAGGTACGCTCTGTTCAACCTTCGTGACCCCCAAGACTGCACCTGCTGTTCCTCTTCTCCCATTGGACCTCATCCATGGGGAAGGAGGGGCTGAGAACAGAGGATACCTCCCTCCCTGTGGCCTGTACGAGACATGGAACAGGACGCTATTGCATCAGAATAGCTCTCTCCTTCTCCAGGCTCGAGATTACGTTTTCCTGCTGATTGTGATGAAATTTATTTCAGTGGCCTCTGGTTACCATCCATCAGCACCCTACCCCTATCTATATAAAACAATCAGCATGATCTTAAGGCACTCTTAGGGGCTGTCGAGGAGATGTATATTTGCTGACATACAACCTGACTGAAGCCAAACACCATTACCCTTGTGACGGATTGGAGGGCGGCCCTAACTGAACAGTTTTATTTCCCCTCAGCAGCTGAGCTCGGTGACCATGCGGGCCGAGCTGACACGGCATTTCAAGTCTTGTTACCAGTTCAATGGTTCTCTTGTTAAAAAAAAAAAAAAAAAAAAAAAAAAAAAAGAGGCACCTCTTCATCTGGCCTCTCCATCTTGATCATCGCTGATGTGTCATCAATAATTTCAAGTTGGTTGAGCAGATGGCTGAAGGTTAAATAAATCCTGCTGGCTGTTTGCAGGGTTGTACCCGAGCGGAAGGATTTCAATTTGGACCCCGTTTTCTTGTAAGTGTTCACAGGAAATGTTTCCAGAGTCAAGGAAGTTGAGAAATTCGGTTTGAAGGCTCAGGTGCATTTGGAATAGAAACAAGGAAACAGCACAGGCAGAGAGCACAGCAACCTTCTAATCATCAAATACTTTTTAAAAAAAAAAATTCAGAGCCGGGCGGTGGTGGCGCACGCCTTTAATCCCAGCACTTGGGAGGCAGAGACAGGCGGATTTCTGAGTTCGAGGCCAGCCTGGTCTACAGACTGAGTTCCAGGACAGCCAGGGCTACACAGAGAAACCCTGTCTCGAAAAACCAAAAAAAAAAAAAAAAAAAATTCAGATTTTCCTCAGAGTCATTTATCATACACAGAACCCGTGGAATTAGTAACCAAGCAGAGGAAATTCTCGGTATACTAAAGGACTACTTTGGATATTGTTATCTATTTATTTAAGATTTAAATTAGATTTATTAGTGTGTGTGCGCGAGCACACGCTATGATGTGTATGGAAAGGTCAGAGAACCACTTTTGGAAGTCAGTTCTCTCCTTCCACTGTGGGGGTCCTTGGGATCAGACTCAGGTCACCAGGTTTGATGGCAGGTGCCTTTACCTGCTGAGCCATTTCCCCTGCTCGTGATATTTATGTAATTTTTAATGAACAAATCTAGCCAACAGCATCAGGTATGACGTGCTCTGTCATAAACCGTCATAGCAAGTAAGCTTTTCAGTTGTCAAATAATAAACTTTTAAGTCCAATATTCACATTTTGGAGACTATTCTTTTAAAGTAAAATTTCCTTGTCTCCTCATACTCATCAGGAGTAGTACATCTGAATAGACAAAAATGTGGTTAAAATGAAAGACAGTCAAAGTGCTCCCTCCGAGTCGTTTGGAACATTGTATCCAAGGTGCAGAGGGCACTAGTTTCTTAACCTGGAATGTCCCCACCTCCAGGACAGTGAGAAATGCATTTAAAAATTATTGTTATTTTTAAATTACATGTATTTTTGTGTATATGTGCATATGAGTGCAGGTACCCATGCAGTCCAGAAGAGGGTGCCAGATCCTCCAGTTTGATGGTTAAGAGTGCTTGCCACTCTTGAAGAGGACCCATGGGAATTCTGTTCTCAGCACCCATGTCAGGCACCTCACAATTGCCTGTAACTCCAGTTCTAGGGCATATGACACCTCTGGGCTCTGTGGACACCTGAATACACTCTCTCTCTCTCTCTCTCTCTCTCTCTCTCTCTCTCTCTCTCTCTCTCTCTCTCACACACACACACACACACACACACACACACACACACACACACAGAGGCACATAACTTAGAGCAGGTGGATCTCAACCTTCCTAATACTTGGACCCTTTAATACATACAGTTCCTCATGTTCTGGTGACCTCCAGCTGTAAAATCATTTGTTGCTACTTCATAACTGTAATTCTGCTACTGTTATGAATGGTAATGTAAATATGTGTGTGTTTTTAATGGTCCTAGGTTGCCTCTGTGAATGGATCATTTGATCCCAAAGGAGTCACAACCACAGGTTGAGAACACATTGACTTAAAGTAATAATAATAATAATAATAATAATAATAATAATAATAATATCTAAAAATAACCCATAACACAATCACTTTTTTGGAAATAGAGTAACTTGAAATCACATAATGCAAAACTATAAGCTATCATTGCTCCTGATGCAGGCAATGAGAACCTAATGCAGATGTCTCTAGGTGAGAAAGTACCTCACTACTTCAGTACATGGGAGATGGTTACCCATTCACCACTGATGGCACCACAACAGCCACCTCTGTTGACATTGTGGGGAAATCATGCTGTAACCATTTTCCGCTGTTGGGGCGAACCCCGAAATACTACTTAATAGATTTGGTGAACTGTAACTGGCCAGTCTGTGTGGGTTCAATTCAGATAAAGCTCCTCTGTTCCGTAGAACATCCTCACTGTTACCCGGAGTCATCACATTGATTTTGAAGTCTACTTTAGGAAAAGGAAGTCAAGAGGCAGGAAAATGAGGGAATTGAACAACAAGTCAGTACTTGACAATGATTTATTTTATTGTTCTTAATTGTGTGTGTCTGTGTGCATGTGAGTGCATGTGCCCACTGAGGAACTGAACTTTGCCCCTCTGGAAGGGGAGTTCTAGGTTTTGGCCATTTAGCCACCCTCTCCAACCTCCAAGTTGATCCTTTTTGTGTCTGTCTCCACATCAACCAGACCTTCCCTGGGAGATACACAGGTGGTAACATGTGACATCTTCCCAATGGGGGCAGGTGCTCAGTTTTTTGTTAACTTGACACAAGCCAGGTTCATCTAGAAAGAGGAAACCTTCAGCAGATTGGTCTGTAGGCACGTCTATGGGGGCATTTCCTTGATTGGTGATCGATATATGAGGGCCCAGGTCTACTGTGGGGGGGGGTGCTACCCATGGATAGGTGGTCCTATAGTGTATGAGAAAGCAGGCTGAGCTAGCCGTGGGTAACACACCAGAAAGCAGGACTCCTCTGTGGTCTCTGCTTCAGTTTCTGCCTCTAGGCTCCTGCCTTGAGTTCCTGCCCTGACTTCCCTTTACAATGAACTGTGTCCTGTAAGCCAAATAAATCTTTTCCTCCTCAAGTTTACGGTATCATCAGTGTTTCAACACAACATAAGTCAAACTAAACCAGGACAGTAGATAGCCTTGCCGTCCTAAAGCTCATATTGTTTATTTTATTGATATCCTATCTTAACCTAGAATGCCCCATATGTCCCACAATGTCCTAGATGTCCCATTTTGTTAAAAAATTAAGGAGAATCCAAAATAAATTTTCTCTGACCTGTGTTTGTATATATATGTATATATACATCTGAGAATAATTTAAGATATTAGAAAATGCTGTGAATGGTTAAACCAGTATTGGATATTATAAATCTAGGAAAACGTATCCCTTATGAAATACTGTTCTACTTGAAAAACATTAAAATTCCATTACATTTTATTTATTTGGTGTGGATATGCATGGGTACACAGGTGACATGGCATACACGAAGAGGTCAGAGGACAGCCCTCATGAGTTGGTTCTTTCCTTCTAACATGTGGGTCCCTGAGGCTGAACTCAGGTCATCAGGCTTAGCTGCAGGCCCTTTTACCTACTGAGCCATCTTGTCAGCCTCTACTTGGAAACTTCTTGCCCATGAAGCCAGCGGTCTTGCTTGTTGGAGCACGAGATTAACCAAAGGGACTCATGTGAAGCACAGTTTCATCATAGAAGGAAATATGGTCGTTCCTTGCCGGGTAATCAAAACAAAACCGGGGTTGTAATTTACTGAACTAATAGTAATCTTACTCTACACCCAAGGCAAAAGTGAATTCCTTATAAGAAACAAGTTATCTTATATCATTTTTAAGGTGTCAGTTTATTCACAGGCCAGCCATTAATATATGTGCCAATATACTAGAAATATACGCCTAATAAAGCTGGAGGTTATAGTAAGTCATTAATTAAGTAGGGCTGCTTTGGCAAACTGTCTCAATCAATTTTACAGACTCATGTCAAAGCATTCCATACTAGGTGGAAGGGCTTCTTCCACAGGGTAGCTCACAGAATTAAAATAAATTTGTTGACAAAAAACTACATATAAAGGCAAAATCATGTGTCTTTAAATGTCGTTCTTGATGCCCGAGGCTCTGCTGTGTTGGTAGCACATCATCCCCAGTGATGACAGGAGGTGCTCACCATAGGAAACAAAGAGGAATGTAGACTCCTGCTTCTTTTGGGATCTTCTGTCCCATTGGGACTTAACCTCTCTGGGCCTCAGTTTCCTCATCTGTAAAATGGGGAGTACATATTAATAATTTGTAAAGTTGTGAGACTCAGAATGGTGAGCTCATGTGTGTATGAAGTACTTAGCACAGTCTTTCCTTCCTTCCTTCTTTCTTTCTTTCTCTTTCTTTCTTCCTTTCTTTATTACTTTCTTTCTTTCAGCAGGGTCTCATGTATCGTTGGCTGACCTCCAACTTCTTATGTAGCTGAGGATGACCTACCTAAAACTTCTGATCCCTCTTGTAGTTAGCTCTGGTTCTTCCTCCCAGCCCCGTGCTTCCAGAAACAAGACTCAGACTCCAAGTATATTTACAAATACCTTGGCCTTATAGCTGGGCTCTCCTTTGACTAGACAATAACTAAAATAACACAATATTTTAACCTACATTCTGCCATGTGGCTGGTTGAACTCTGCTCAGGTACCATGTGTCTGTCTTGTCACACGTTTCCCTCTGAAGTTGCTTCCTCCCATTTCACTATTATACAAATCCTTACTAGAACTTTCTGAACATTAGAAGGAAATATAGAAGACAATACATAATTTATATGTATATAAAATGGAAATAACAGCCCTGCTATCTGGAGAGTATGGTTGTTCTTCAAAGCTTTTTATTCTGTATGTATGTGACTTTATACATGAGATTCTAGGTTTTTGAAAAATGAAATGAGTTGTACCCATGACTAGTACTTGACTTTTTATTGCATGGATTTTGAACACTTTCTATACAAACATCTACCTACCCTCCCATCATTTTAAGGGCTACAGCAGTTTTTGGTTTTACTTGGTTTGGTTTACTTGGTTACCATAATGTAATTTTTAAAGATCAATTTATGTGTCTGAATGCCTGCATGTGTGGATGAGTACCATGTACCCATGGAAGTCAGAAGGTGTTGGCTCCCCCTCGAACAGGAATTACAGATGTGAGCCACCATAGGGGTGCTGGGAATTTAACCTGGGCCCTCTGCAAAAGCAACCAGGATTCTTAGCCACTGAGATCTCCAGTCCCTCACTGTAATGTATTTGGTTGCTGAGATTTTATTTATTTGCCTAAAAGCAGAGACACTGGAAAGATTGCTCACTGCTGGAATACGTTCTGACTGAAAGGACATCATTCAAAGTTATAAATATTTATTTTATAATATTTCCATTAGTTCTCTGAGAATTTCATTCAATATATTTTCATCATATTTATCCTCTTTCTTCAACTTCTCCCAGACTCACCCTCGACTCCCTACCTATGCAACTTCGTCTTCTTTCCATCCTTCCTTAAAAAAACACCAACTCCAATATGTGTTCCTCAGCTACTTTTGGGAGTGAGGCCAGCTTTAATGTATGGCTGGTCTATCAGGTGCCACCCTGGCAAAGAAAACTGCCTCTCTAGTTCCCAGCAACTATCAAACACCACTAGCTCTCCTGAGAGAGGTGGCAGTTCATCCTCATCGCCCCTGTATGCTGAGATTTTGTCAGGGGGAGCTTATCAGGCCTTGTGCATGCTGGGACAATTGCTAAGCATTCCTAAGTGTAACTGCCTCTTCTAGGGAGAAGGGGGTGTCATTTAGGGGTAAGTATTCTGCAGTCTCTTATTCTCTGCACATTGATCAGTTGTGGGTCTCTGTATCAACTGAAGTTTCTCTAACCAAGGATGAGAGATACACTGATATAAAGTTGGATTCTCCCCATTGCCATGAGTGTGTGTGTGTGTGTGTGTGTGTGTGTGTGTGTGTGTATGAGAGAGAAAGAGAGAGAGAGAGAGAGAGAGAGAGAGAGAGACGTGTGCAAGCACACATACCATGAAGTAAGTGTGGTCAGAGGACAATTTGTTGAAGTCATTTCTCTCCTACCCTCTGGGTCCCAGTGATCAGACTCAAGTTGTCACCCTTGTTGGCAGGTACATTTTACCTGTTGAATCATGTCATAGGCTCAAGATTTTTTGTTGTTGTTGTTGTTTTTTGTTTTTCAAGACAGAGTTTCTCTGTGTAGCCCTGGCTGTCCTGAAACTCACTCTGTAGACCAGGCTGGCCTTGAATTCAGAAATCCGCCTATGTCTGCCTCCCAAGTGCTGGGACTAAAGGCGTGCGCCACCACCGCCCGGCTCAAGATTTCTTTAATTATAGTGAAAGTGTAGGTTTATTTACAGCTGCATCTCGTTTGTATGCAGATTATTCTTGGGAAATGTGCGAGATCAAACCCTGCACTCTTGGAACAGGCAGGGCTGAGTGGAAACTACCCAGAGACTGGAAGTGAGCACTTCGTGTGTGAGGTCAGCGTGGTTGATACGCTGCACGTGTTGTGCCTGGATGTCCTCTTCCCCTCTTCCATTGACTGAGATGCCGGCATGCTGTTTGACAGGTGCGTAATTAGATTGTGAGATGAAATGATAGCTTCGCTTACACTTGTGTTTTGGCCTAGAGCTCACAGAATAGAGATTGCTAGGTCCCTCAACTGCAGACTCCTCATTTTCTAAGTGAGCAAATTAGGCACAGAGAGCTAACTTCTACTACAGTGCTCATGCACTAATAATTTCTGGAATTTTAGAAATACGGTTCTCCTCCCTCTCTCTCTCCTCCACTCCCCTCTCTGTCACAGTC
This sequence comes from Montemys delectorum, assembly GCA_019843815.1. Classification (NCBI taxonomy): domain Eukaryota; kingdom Metazoa; phylum Chordata; class Mammalia; order Rodentia; family Muridae; genus Montemys; species Montemys delectorum. The sequence goes on from JADRCD010231113.1 coordinate 32,177, forward strand.
TTGCTGTGTATCCCAGGCTATCCAGGAACTGCCTCAGCCTCCTGAGTGACAGGGTGAGAGGTGTGTACCCAAACACCTAGCTTCCATTCTCCTTTCCAAGTGACCTCACCTTTTAAATGGATAGAGAGCGCTGCTTTGCCTGAAGCATGATGAAGACTTGCAGACATCTGCTTGCTCCTTCTCCTCCCTGTGGGTAGCTGGGGCCATCTGGGATGGAGACCATCCATGCCGTGTACCGTTCTGTGAGCCTGTGACCCTTGAACAGGACTTATTTCTCCTGTCTTCTTTCCCTTCTCTCTCCCCATCTTGTTTTAAGAAGTGTTGTGTATATGGAAGGACTTGGTTGATAAGTCTCTGGTCAGGAAGAGAGGAATGACATTTGGGGTTAGATGCATAAAATCCTCCGTGTTGTATCCATTGTTTCAAAAAAGAGACATTTACCATTAATGCTGTTCCAGCTTCAGGAACACCTCCAGGCAATGAGTATTAAACTATTAATGGTCAAATATATTTGAGAAAAGTTCACTTTTGGTATTCAATGGTGTGCCGTCATAGAGCCAGCAGATCACAGATTTACTATAATTTTAGGGACATTTTTATTCCAACATTTTATGAAAGGCAAACTATTCTATTAGCTAATCCAGTGGCATAAATAAGAATTATTAAAACCCATCTAGATTATTACTTTATTGACGTTCCTCACCTGTACATCCTGTGATATACAGTGTTTATCTTGGAAGGACAATACCTCACAGCTCAAAAGGGAAAATTGAAAACCAGATCTTTGCAGAGAGAGAAGCAGGATCATTATGTAAACAGCCACCATGCCTCATGCAGAGCCAGCCGCATAAATATCACACCATCAAACAAGAGACATAAATTATTGTACCTGCGATGTAATTGAAAATTGGATCATACATTAGTGAAGTCCCCATTTATCTAATCACAATCAGTTCCCATAAAATCTCATTTAGGAAAGCTGAGTGCAGTTCAGAGGAGGTGGCAGTATGAGTTTTAATCACAGGACTCTGAGTTTGGATTGAGATCTCAATAAGATTTGCAAGTTAGGTTCTGTTGCTCCCTGGGGCGCACCTTTCATGGCTCGCTACATGTTTTGAAAAGTCCAGCCTCCCATCCGGGGAAAAGAGAGCTCAAGACTTTGTTTTAAAATCCTAGTCCAAAGACAGTGTCAAACTCTTGGTGCCAGGGGCTGAAGAGATGGCTCTACAGCAGTCAAGATAGTGAATTTTTCTCACCGAGTATCCAAGTTTGAGGACCCAGAACCCATGTTAGGCAGGTTACAACTTTCTGTAACTCCAGCTCCAGGGAATCGGGCATCCTCTTCTGGCCTCTGTGGGCACCTGGACTCATGTGATAGCCACACAGAGACACATAATTAAAACACATTAAGAAAAGAACCTGCATGGGCTTATCAGTTGGTTATCCAGTGTCAGATGGTCAGCCCTGAAAACATACATTCAGGTAGCATTATATGAACTGAACAGGTTATACTTGAAGATATATGTGTATATGCATATATATGTGCAATAACAATTTTTTATGAACAAAAGAGGCCATGCATTTGAAGCAGATCCAGGAAGGGTTTATGGGAGGGCTTGGAGGAATAAAAGGGAAGGGAGAAATGTAATTGAATTATAACTTCAAAAAAAAAAAAAAACCAACAAAAAAAACCAAAACTAGCCAACCAACCAACCTCCAACAACAACAGCAAAACCAACCAACCAACCAAACACATAAATTAAACAAAAACAAAAACACCTAAAAAACCATGGTAAAAAACAACCACGGGTTCAGCCCACTTCTCTATGACTATAGTGTGGTCGTTTACACTCATTCATCAGCTCGTCCATTGTTTGGTTTGCTGAGTACTTGCTCAGTGCACATGTGGTCTCTGAGGGATGAAAAGAAGATGCACAGGTTGACAAACACTTGCCTCTGTCTTGTGATGCTGTCCACTGAGAAAGAGTGACCCAAGCAGAACAGTCACACGAATACATATGCTTCTCGAAACTGTGCAGGATGCAGAAGAAAGAGAGAAGGAAAAGAGGGTCTGGCAATGGGCTCAGCCAATAAAGGGCCCAGAACCCACATAAAAGCTGGGTATGTAACTAGGAGGCAGAGACAGGCAGATCCCTGGAGTTCACTGACCAGCAAGTCTAGCCTCATTAGTAAGCTCCAGGCCGATGAAAGACCCTATCTCAAAACAAAACAAAAAAACAACAGTGGGTAGTACCTGAGTAATGGCAATCATGATTGTCCTCTGCCACCCCACTCCCATACAACCATGCATATATGCACCCTTCTGCAATGGGAACACAGACAGACAGATAGATAGACAGACAGACAGACAGACAGACAGACAGACAGACAGACAGACAGACAGACAGAAAGGCAGACACACACAGAGGGGGCATGGTCTACTTTGTACTTTGTGAAGGGCATGCTTCAAGAATGACTGGGAAAGGCACGAATGCCAAGCAGAAATGTCAATCCATGTGTAGGATTAAGGGTGGGGCTTGGGGCAAATGAAATACTGGGTCTGAGACATGGCGGTTATAACTGGGCAAGACAGGAAGATGCAGTGTGCGGCTGAGAAGCCAATGAGGAGAAGAGCTATGGTCCACAGTGGTGCTCAGGTCACGCTAAGGGATTCTATTGTGCGGGGGATTGGAAATCATTAAAAAAAAAAAATTGGAATGGGACTGGGGACACAAGTGCAGAGACTCACACAGGCTGATCCTTCAACAACAGATGGAAGTGGGGCTAAGGCAGGCCAGTTTGAGGCTGTCGCCAAGTGATGGTAATGCTTATAGTTCAGGTACGATTGATAGTATGGAAATGGAGAGAAGTAAATGGATTTTAAGATATTGACAGTGCTGGAGAGTCTTGGGTGCTGGGCAGGGATACAGTAGAGGAAAGCATTGGGGATGTCTCCTGGGTCTGCAGCTTGAACATCTCGGTGTTTGGTGATAAGAATCCCCGACAGGACACGGAACATGACAGAGGGCCAGCAGTCATGCTGTCACCGCAGGCACTTTCTTTGTTGTGTTTATTGTCATAAACAAATGATAAGTTGGGGGCTCGGGCTCTTACCCATAATGATGACAGATGAAGGGGTCAAAGCCACTTTTCAGCAGTCTCAGAGAGAATACTGAATTTTCTTTTCTGAATTTATCAATATAAAATGTGCTAATGGATATTAATATTCGATCAGTTGGGTTTGCATTTCTCACCAACTGCCAGGAAAGCATCGTGACCCTCTTAGATTTTCAATGGATAAAACATGAATTACTTTAATAAATTTCCCCTTGCAATGTCTTGATTATGTATTCCAACATAAGAGAGTATATTTGTGAACCATCATGAACAATAATAATCACAATATATTTCAATTTATGGACACGCATGCCTGAAGGCTTCCAGGCATTTTCACAGACAACAACTAAGAGAGTAACTTATAATCAAACAAGCCAATATGCCCAAATCAATAGATGCTAGCATTGTTCTGTAAATAAACCTCTATTCTCAGAAAGCAAGATTAAAGAATTGCTACACATAATATAAACTAGCACACACACACATACACATATATACTCAATCATTCATTTTATCTTGAAATATTCTGTAGTTAGACAAGATATAGATTGGAAGGAGCGTGGGCCTCGCCTCTACTCTCTTACCAAGTAGCTGACACCTGTCATACCTAATACTACCTGGCCATCTTTTGCTTCCCTCATTAAGGAAAGCATCAAAGAGTTGGGGAGGGGAACAAGGAGGCAGATTCTTGGATCCTGCTGGCCAGCCAGTTTAGCCAGGGTTCAGGGATCATCCCTGTGTCAATGTATATGTTACATTATATTATGTATTATTATAATATGTAATGTATGTAGAGAGGAGGATGAATGAACACGACACCTAGTGTCTACCTCTGTCTTCCACATGCATATGAACTTGTATGCACAGATACACACCATACACACACACACACACACACACACACACACACCACACATGGACACAAACAAACAATTTTTTTGTTTTTGGTTTGTTTGTTTTTCAAGACAGGGTTTCTCTGTGCTGTCCTGAAACTAACTCTGCAGACCAGGCTGGCCTTGAACTCAGAGATTTACCTGCCTCTGCCTCTGGAGTGCTGGGATTAAATCATGTGCTACCTAGCGTTCTCTCTCTCTCTCTCTCTCTCTCTCTCTCTCTCTCTCTCTCTCTCTTTCTCACACACACACACACACACACACACACACACACACACACACATCACTATGCCAATTCCCAGCCTGCCTTGCAGCAAGGATCCAGGCCTGAGAATTAAGCCTTATTCATAAGATATGAAGCAGGAAATTTCAGTTTACCTCATCCCAGCTCTCTGAAATGACTACTCTCAGGCTACAATTTTGGGTGTTATGGATGGGGGAGTCAGGTAGAGCAGAGATAATGGGGGACTTACTCTGAGAGTCTGAGGGATGAATTCCTGATGCAGAAGTGGTGCTGGGCACTGAGAGGACACTGAGCTTCCTGTGGTCAGGGCAGCAACAATGGTGAGCTCTGCTCTAGCAAGCTGTGTGTCATTTAAAATTCTGACCTCAGAACAGCCATTTCACCAATTTTGTAATCTACCAGGTATCTCTTCTCTGTGATGTGTTATAGAAATTATTTAAGCCTTCTGGTCTGCTCCAGTCTACCTTGGGCGCAGCCAGTCCCATAGCCCCGGGTGGAGGCTCCACTCCCAGGCACTCTAGCATGCTCAGGATCTTAGGATCAGGGGTGAGGAGAACACAACAACTGTTCCAACACCACTGGGAGTAATTGGAACCAGCAGGATCCAAGGACGCAGGAACCCCATCTGATCAGTGGCTCTGGCCCCAGGAGGAGGCTCCACCCCCAGGCGCTCTAGCAGGGCCAGGATCTTAGGATCAGGGAAACACCAAAGAACTTGTGATGGTGTTCCAGCTGCTTCTTGCTGCTTTAGCAGACTCATGCCGAGATTGATCAGTGGAGCCTTTTGGTTTCTTCTGCTGTTGATTCGTGTTTGATGTTTTGCTAGTGGACTGGACTGCTGACAATGAAGACTGGAATTGCCCCCAAATAACTACTTCTAAACAAACCTATGTCCCCATTGTCGTATGAATTATCTTCCTCCCTTACTTTCGGTAGGTGGGCGATAAGGAAGGTTGAAGCATTTAAGAACCCTCATTAAAGTGGATTTTGAAAACCCTAAGCCTATACATCTGACCATGGAGGGTACACCTCCTGACCAGTAATCTATCCTGAAGAATCACCCACTGGGTTGGTATGCTGGGTCCATGATGTCAATTATGCTCTTGGGGAGCATGCACTTGATAATTTAAAATAGAAATGATCCTATTCCCTTTACATTTTATTTCTTCTTTGGGAGTGGGGACTGTGGAAGAGGGGAACATTAAAGGTTCAAATACATAAACTGAATATCACACGAATGCTTCTCTAGAAATCACGTGTCAATGTGTAATATAAGGCACCAATAACCTCTGATTTAGCATTGGAAAATGATCCGTGAATGGAAGGAATTGGTTATATTATATTGTATTATATTATGCTACTGAAGCAACAGCACCAATTATTTCCCATTGGATATTTGATGATTTTTAACATAAAGCTTGGACCTACAAGAAAAAAAAAAAAAGAAATTATTTAATGCTGACCTGGGGTTTCTACCCCACCTTGTTGATTCAGTTCCTGGAAAAAAACACTTACACAGCTTTATGTTTACAAAAACCCTCAAACAACACAAGAGCTGGGCAGATATCTACCCTCTATGCTATTAGAATTTACTTTCCTATAGTAGTAGGTAACCCCCGAGTTATTACTTACTATGTTTCATTTGGGCTGCTCTTAACTCCAATTGGCCAGCCCTCAGGGCCATGTTTTCATGACTCAGCTAACCCAGGGTGGCTTCTCTCTCTCCCTTCACCTTCTTCTCCCCTCATGGTTTTCCTCCTCTCCCCAAGCCTAGGAACCCTAAACCCCGCCTATGTCTCATCTGCCCAGCTATTGGCTGTCAGCATCTTTATTTACCAATCAAAAATAACTCAGGAGCAAGGCCACACAGTGTCATTTGGGCCTAAGTGTAGATTCTCCCCTCTCTTGGGGGCCCAATATTAGTACTAGAATTCAAGCAGCATCAGGCCAACCCACTACAGTGAAGAACATTTCAGCTATTCATAGCTCATACACTTCGACACTTCAACACTTCAACAGTTGCCAGCTTCATACTGTTTTTCCTTCCCTGCATGTGTGTGCTGTTTGTTTTATTTTTTTTACCTCTTGAAAGTTGTGTGTCTGAGAGCTGTTGACTTCTGACATTTTATTCCCAAAGGATTCAGCAGGTACCTGCACATCAGGCTCCAAGGATTCACCTGTCCCTGTTTCCCTTGTGCTGGGATCACAGGTGCACAGCATTATCCAGAGGTTGGTTGGTTGGTTGTTTTGGACACTGGGATCAAACTTGGATCTTCCTGCTTATGAGGCAAGCAATATCTATCTGTCTGCCTGCCTGCCTATCTTATCTACCTACCTACCTATCTATCTATCTATCTATCTATCTATCTATCTATCTATCTATCTATCTAGTCTATTTCGGAAACAAGATCCAATCTGTGCTTGTTTGCGGTTCAGTCTCTGAGTCTGGAACATGTCTTGTTTTTATTTTTAAAGGCTTATTTTTGGTGTGTGTATGAGTTTGTGTGTCTGAATGTATGTCTGTTCATCATGTATGTGCAGCGCCTGTGGAGGCCAGAAGAGGTTGTAAGATCCCTTGGAACTGGAATTACAAATAGTTGTGGGCGGCCATGTGGATACTCGGAAGCAAACCCAGGTCCTTTGAAGAGCAGCTTGTGCTCTTTGTATGTGAGTCATCTCTTCAGCCCGTTTCTAGCTTTTAAATGTTTATTCATAATATTGGCTATTTGAAGGTAAAACATTATATACTTTTCCTATTAGAATTCCCTCTTGGTGCTTTGAACTTTAGTCTCATTCCTTGTATTCTCTGTAAGACTAAAACTAGGGGTGGAGGCTTATGAAATTCAAGTTAGCATGTTTTAGATGAGCGTATTCCACAAGGGAATTGCCCACATGATATATTACTGAAGTATCCTGCTGTTAATGAAACTGAGTTTGGTCACTTTGTCAGGACCATCACTCCATTGTAAATGGAGCATTTCCCTTTACAAATACTTCTGTAGTAAATAATCTTCATTTGTCATCTGTCAATATTCCCATTCTCCCAAACCTTCCACATTACAATGTTAAGACCTCCTGGATATATTGACATGGCAATATCAAATACATATGTATGTATGTACATATGTATATAATTTCTATTTTTGAGGTTAAAATGTATTTACATTTCCTCTCTCTTTCCTCCCTCCAACCTCTCCCACATATCCCTATTACCGCCCCTCAATTTGATAGCTTATTTTTCTTTGTGTGTGTGTATGTGTGTGTGTTCCCCCTCATAAATACAACCTGTTCAGTCCATATACTTGTATGTATGTTTCCAGGGCTGACCACTGGCATTGGATAACCAACTGGGGTTCCCTTCCCTGGGGAAGACTATTTCTCTCACTTTCAGCACTCCTTGTTAGCCTGTAGGTTTTTTTTGTCTAGGATTAGGGCCCTATGAGATTTTCTTCTTCTGGGTTAGTATCTCTGTTGATGTTGTTTTTGTTTAGGTTTAGTTGAGACAGCCACACTTAGGGGTGTAGTTACTCTGACATTTCTAGTAGACACAGCATCACAGCAAACTCCCTGTTCCTCTGGCTCGTATGTTCCTTGTGCTCTCTCTTCCTCTATAATCCTTGAGCCTTCTGTGTTGTATTGTGGGTGTATCAGTTGAGACTGGGCACTGCACCAGCACATGCTCTCTGCTATTGATTGGCTGTGAGGTGTTTGTTTTGTTTTGTTTTAATGGTCTCTATCTGTTGCAGAGATGTTTCTTTGACAAGGGAAAGGTAAGAGCACCATTATCTGTGGGTATAAGATGATTTCTTTTTTTTTTTTTTAACAAACTCATTTTCTCTTTTGTCAGCCAAAATGAGTTTCTGTTGTAAGCCACCTCCTATCAGTCAGAAGCAGCAAAGAGTTAGAAGCCTGGAGAACAAGCTTGGATTCACTAACTGTGTTACCCTTAGCTGAACTTGATCCTTCGTGGTGGATGGAAAGCAAGTAGTTTGGTTGGATGTTTCCATGTGGGTCTCTCACTTCAGTCTTCTATTTTTCCAATGTGGTATCTGGAAAGAAGTGAAGCATTACACACTGAAAGTCTGTCAGTAGGCGATGGTTAATGACACCTCATATGGAAACATAATCACTCATAAATTTATATATTTATTGACCCTTTTGTATACTCTATATCTCTATTTATCTATGATCCATATGTATGTATGTATGTATGTATGTATGTATGTATGTTCTGTGTATCTATCTTTCTATGAATCATCTATCATCAATCACCTATCTATCCATCTATGTGTTATCTACCATCAATGTATGTATGTATCATAATCTGCCATCTATGTATTATCTACCTATCTATATATCTATCACCAATCATCTATGAATCATCTTCTAGCATTTATCTCAACCAATCATCTATTTATATATCATGTTCATATCACCTATCAATTATCTATGTATGTATTATCATCTATCTATACATATCTCCTACATGATACATCTATCATACATACATATCATAGATATTCTATCTATATGCTGTCTGCCTGCCTACCTGCTTACCTATCTATCTACCTATCTATCTATCTATCTATCTATCTATCTATCTATCTATCTACCTACCTACCTACCTATCTTCTATCTAATTTCCTAAGACAGTCATTCCATGGAGTGGGAAGCCATGTGTAATAATATCTGTGTAGCAGATGAAGAAATTGAGACACTAAGTGGCCAGGTTAGTTAGCCAAGTATCTAGTTCATTCATGGCAGAAATAGAGGAAAGTTTCCCGCTTTAGGGTCATTGTCCTTTACCATAATTAAGCCATGCGAAGAACAGTTATTTAGAGCTGTCATAAAGAAAACAGCATGTCCGTCCAAATACATCTTAGAATCCCCATTCAGACCAGTGTTGGTATGAAGCATTTTTTCCCTTCCGTTACCAGCTCACTTCTGAGCCATCAGCCAGCCCACAGTTGGATCAGTAAGTAGCTAAGTGTCTAGGCCTCACCAGTTTGTGTAGGTGACCTCCCCACCTCCTGAGCCTGTGCCTGATTACCACTTCCCGTAGATTCCTTCAGTTATTAGTGTAATTGATGTGTCATGGGCTTCATCTTGTGATTTGTTGTGGGCTCATTGATTAACAAGGGTTTGGCAGAGCCCCGTGTTTTTCTGCTGTCCTCTTAGCCAGGAATGTTTGTTCAGCAAATATGGAGGCAGCAGCCGGGCTGCAGCTCAGTTGGTAGAGCTGGTTCATGCCTAACATGAAGCCCCAGGTTTGGTCTTCAGCATGGCATAAGCTGGGTCTGGTGGCACACTTGTAATCTCAGCACTAGGGAAGTGGAGGGAGGAGGATCCAAGGTTCAAGGTTACCTCTGGCTGTATGACATTGGGGTCAGCTGGGGGTATGTGAGACCACATGTCAAAAGGAGAGGGGTGGGGATCAAGGCAAAGAGACTCTGTCCTGTGTTTCTTTCTCAGTGTCACAGAACCAGCCAGGGCTGGATTTGCCCGGCTGATACTTGGTAATGTGGGTTCCACTTAGTCTCCAGGTGAACTTTTTCAGTTTTATGTTTAAAAAAGATGATGATGATGATGATGACGACGACGACGATGACGACGATGACAACGATGATGGTGGTGGTGGTGGCAGTGGCAGAGGTGGTGGTAGTGTGTATGTGTGTGTATAAAAATGCTGTGTGTTGTGTGGGCACACATGCCTTGGCACACATGTGGAGGTCAGAGGACAACTTTGTGGTGCTGGCTCTCTCTGTTGACCTTGAGGTGGGTTCTGGGGATCCAGTTCAGGTTGCCAGGTTTGCTTGGTAGCGATGCCTTTAGCCACTGAGCCCTCTCTCCAGCAGTCAGCTCTCCTTTCAGCTTTGTAAGTAACTAGAAGCTTATTGAAATATATGAATGTTGCTGCCTTGAAGACTTGAGTGGCTTTTGCAGAAAAATCAAAACAACGAAATTCAGTGAAGCTCGTGGAAGCCAATGACTTGATGATGCTGGAAGGGAGAATAGCTGTCTCTGGAGGTGTGCTCTGAGAAGGAAAGGAAGGGGACAGGGGTGAGTGTGTGTGTGTGTGTGTGTGTGTGTGTGCGCGCATGCATGTGCTCTCATGCACATGCATGCTATGGTGTGTAAATATGTGAAGAGTGTAAATATATATGTCATTTAAAAAATTATTTTATACATATAGGTGTTTTGCCTGTATGTGTATCTGTACACCACATGTGTGCTTGGTTCCTGCTTAGGCCAGAAAAGGGCATTGGATCCCTTGGAGCTGGAGTTTCAGACAGTTGTGAGATATCATATGTGCTGGGAATCAAACTTTAGTTCTCTAGAAGAGCAGTGGTTTGTTTGTTTGTTTGTTTGTTTGTTTTGAGACAGGGTTACTCTGTGTAGCCCTGGCTGTCCTGGAACTCACTCTGTAGACCAGGCTGGCCTCGAACTCAGAAATCCACCTGCCTCTGCCTCCCAAGTGCTGGGATTAAAGGCGTGCGCCATCACTGCCCGGCTAAGAGCGGTGTTCTTAACCATTCTCCACTTTGAGAATGTCTTGTTTTTATTTTATGCTGCAGGGTTTTAGTTTCTATGAGAAAGTAACTTCTTCTATGGGAGGAATTGGACATACTTATGGTATGCAATGTGAGATTTTGGTTTGTGTATACATTGTATATTAATGGAATCAGGGCATTGTGTATGCATTGTATATTAATGGAATCAGGGCATTGTGTATGCAATGTATACATTGTATACTAATGGAATCAGGGCAAGATGCACATTCACCACCTCAAACATTCATCTTGTCACAAAGGTAATGAACATTTAAACTTCTGTCTTCCAGCTGTTTTTAAATACACACTGTTATTATTGATCATAGATATAGATCTATGTGATGTTCTCATCAGGACCCCCCTCCAGGCTGTATGAAACCCCTGCCTCTGCTGCTCTACTCTACTCGAATAAGGCCAATTATTTTCAATCTTACACACAGTTAGCATGTCTTCCTGAGCCTGGCTTAGCCCACTGAGGGAAATGTTATTATATTTATTAATAATTAATTTATATTTTCAGTGCTAGGAACTGAACACAGGGCCTTTCCCTTACTAGATAAGCACTCTACTATGAAGCCAAAGCCCAGTCTCCTTTCCTATCTTTATTGCTAGAAACGACAGCGTGTATCATTTTTTTGTGTGTATGTGGCTGAACTGTGTTCTGCTGTGTCCCTGTGTCATTTCTCCTTCATCATTTCTTCTGTCTTCAGTTACTCATGTTGGTTCCATGTGTGCCTATTGCGATCAGGGCCACGGTACACTTAGGAGTGCAGATGGCTCTTCTATGGACTGATTCCAGGAAATGTTGCATATCTGGTGCATAACTGGGTCTGGGTGGCTACACTTGTACTTGTGTGTGTGTGTGCCTGCATGCGTGTGTGTATGTGTGTGTGTATGCTTGAGAAGTGCACAATGACTGGCATTTCCCTCTGTGTGTCATAATCTTATATGTAGGCTGTTGTAATTGCAAGGAACCCTGAGGTCAGACTCACCTTCCTCTGGCTGTTCTTCTCTCAGTCTCTTCCCTCACTCAGGGAGGCCATCACTAACCATGACTAGAGGATCTCACCTTCCCTTTCTGCCGTCTAGTTAGTTACCTGATTGTTTTCCTCATAGTCTGCGGTGGGTTGAGTTAGAAAAGTGCCCCAGAGGTTGACGTATTTGAATACTTGGTCGTCAGTTGGTGGCACCATTTAGAGAGAGGGTGCAGCCTTGCTGGAAGAAGTATGTCACAGGGACAGGCTTTGAGAGAGTGTTGCCTCACTCCACTTCCAGTTTACTTTCCCTGTCTCTGTGTACGGATGGAGATTGAATCTCTCAGCTTCCTGCCCAGCCATCTGCTGCTGTGCCTCTCCACCATTACGGACTCCTCCTTTGGGACTATAAGCCATAACAAGCTACTCTTTCTATAAGTTGCTCTTGGTCATGACCTTTTATCACAGCAACAGAAAAGTAACCAATACATTGTCCTCATCCTCTGAATTAGCTTATTTATCTGGCACTGACAGGCCCTTCGAGAACACAAATGCAAGATGAGGCACAGTGATTTTGGTTGTGCTGTGTCCATGGAATCCCAATGAAGGCACAGACAGTGATAGCCTGGAAAACGTGCTTAAGTCCTGGTGTGAGGGTTCTGCTACAGGATGAATGCTACCAAACACAGGTCGGGAGATCACAGAACACACACTGTAAAAAGACCCCTGGCTGTGGCCAAAGCCAAGGGTTATGGCTAAGCAGGCCAAAAGCCACCACCCCAAGCATCAAACAGAGGCATAGTCAAAATCAGGACTGAGTGGCTACTAGGAAAACCAGGAGAGCAACTCCATTTGTTAGGCTACCAGTGTGTGCTCTAAGGAATACACACACACACACACACACACACACACACACACACACACACACGGATATAACCATCCTAGGGAGGTTCACCTCCTAAAGTCAGAATAGAAAAGATTTCTCAACCAGGGCCAATTTTAGTTTCCAAGGCATCTGATGATATCTGGAGACATTTTTGGTCATCATGGTTGTTGGAAGGATCTGACATTTAATGAATACAAGCAAAGATGCTATTGTCTGTTTAGAATTTTTAAAATTTATTTATATGAATACACTGTCGCTGTCTTCAGACACACCAGAAGAGGGCATCGGATCCCATTACAGATGGTTGTGAACCACCATGTGGTTGCTGGGAATTGAACTCAGGACTTCTGGAAGAGCAGCCAGTGCTCTTAACTGCAAAGCCATCTCTCCAGCCCAAGGATGCTATTGTCATTCCTTGACAAAGCTATCTTACCTGGATCCCAGTCTCCTGGGCTGAGAAGCCTTAGATGGGATAGGACAGACCCTATGTGAAGTGGGAAGAAACTAGAATCTGTACATGCATGCCAGTGACAAGGCTCAGAAGGCAAAGACACCTGTGGCCTAATGACCTGACTTGCCCTCAGGGACCCACATGGTTGAAAGAGAAAATTGTCTCTTACAAGCTGTCCTCTGACTTCGATGAGTTCATCATGGCGTGTATGCACCCATTATCCTCACCCCAGACATAAATAAATATAAAAGAAAAAGAAACAATGTAAGCACATCTTGTGCCCTTCCCTGTTGGATCCTAGGAGAACAAATTATCTAAGAAAAAGATTGTCTACTGGTTCTTTTCTCCACAAACCTAGGCTGACCAGTGTCTAAACGTATCTCATGATAGAACATAAGAAATGAAAGTCTAAAACTAAAACCAGAGTCTTCCTGGATTAGCCTGACTTCTGACAGCCTAGAATGATAACCACCCTTCTTGGGCCCCAGGCCAATTTCTTTAATGAATCTCTTTAATTTAATTCATATTTCCCTACCTCTCTATTAAATGGCACCCAGCCTCATGAAGCCTAATATTTGAACCAAACATATTTAATGACTGTCCCTTCATTAAACATCACCAGTCCTGTGAGGCCTTGACAGGCAGAGGTACCCCTCCCCACTCCAGATAACCTAGAGACCCAACAAAGTCAATAGTCAGTGTCAAGTTAATTCCTAGGCTACTCTTCTTCCTTGAAGCTGGGGCCGGAGCCTCGTGGGCTGGAGAGAGGCTTTGTCATTGGGGAAGCCTAGGTTTTCCAGGCCAATGGATTCTGTATTCTGGCTATATCTCATGCTTTGACACTAGATGTCAGTGAAGGGTAATTGTTGTCTCAATTTAGAGGCCAGCTCAGGTAGCGGCTGGCACCTTTGGTTCATGTTTTATAGCAAAGGTGAAGTATGGCTCCGTTCCCACCACACACATATATTACAATAAAAGAGGATATCAGCGCCTAGTGTTTTTAAAAGCTAGTCATAAAAGATGAATAACGAGGCAGTTTAAAGCTAAAAGACAGCTGCCAAGCTCAATGGCCATGATGGATGCCAAATACCCAATGTGCAGAAAACCTGTTCCTCCGAGACCACCATCCAAAAAATTAATTACTACCATTCAGCATCTTTAAATGTGCCACTTAATATACTGCTACCATAATTAAATTTCCAGCCCTGTGACCTTGAGACCATTTCCTGAGATAATAAATGAGATCAAGGTTTAATCGATGCAGAGGCAAGTAGAAGCTGCCCAAGGATGCAAAGAGCCACTGTGTGGTGAGTCACGGGTGGGGGCGGGGCTGGGTTGGCCAAGGTGGAGGGAAGCTCTATCATTGTAGTGAGCTCATCCTTTGACAAGGATAACTTCTAAAATGTCTGGGTTGGTCAACTAGGACAGAAAAGTAAGGTGGAAACAGGTCTTCTCATTGAGACAATGTTTATTGACCCTGCTCCGTGTGACATGCGTCGTGCATTGAACACCTACCTCTTCTCCACCACTTTGGCAGCTTGAGACTCACCTCTTTGAGTAGCCTTCGTTATGGCAGCAGCTCTCTGCTGACGTCAGCTCCACACATATTCACCTGATGGGGCTCCCTCAACATCCTGCATCACTGGCTTCCTGTCTGTGGTTATGTTGGGGGAATCTACATGGTACTCTTTTCTGAGTACCTCAGAAAGGTAGGGCATGCTAAAAGCTCTGTCAGATATCCTCGATGGCTGTGCACTAAAGACCTGAAATCTTGAGAACATTATAGCAGTTTGCAAGCTGTGAGCTCCATATTTTCATGCCAGGAGAGGAGGCAGGTAAACCAGAGGCTGGGAGGTTGAAGAGACTTTGAAAGGCTGTAGAGACAGATAAGGCACAGCTGACTCACTCTGAGCAGATGTCACCACCCAGAGTGCAAGGCAGGATGATGTCACTTGAAACATGTGGGCACAGAAGGGCTTAGGCATGCATATCAGCCAGCATGGCAGTAGGGTACATAGGCCTACAGACACACAGACATGCAGGCCGGGAAAGGCTCAGGCCTCTGACCTCAGGGCCGTATATACAGTTAAGCATATTTATCACACAAAATAGCACTCCTCAAATTAGTTATACATGGATTATATAACGGTTTTCTTTTGGGGTCTCCAGATATCTGGTCTCAGCCATTTGCTGCTGACTCATAGCCCCTCTCCCTAACTCCCAGATGTTAGATGTTTTGAAGATTCATACCAGATACCTGTATCAACACTTAGTTATCTAAACACAAAGGAGCCCATATGGCACATGCCTACCATTTTGATACTAAGTGATGGTTAATGTTTAAAATTAACACATAATTTTAATATTGTGCATACCTATGCACTCAGTATGTATTTAGTTGCATACATGTATGTGGGTGGATAGAGGCCAGATATCCATCTCGAGTGTCAACCTTAAGCACTGTCCATCCTTTACTTTTGAGACAAGATCTCTCACTGGCTAGGAGCAGACTGTGTAGGTATGGCTGGCTGGTCATCAAGCCCGCAGCATCCGCCTGACTCCACCTCCCTGCCACCAAGACTGTAGTGTGTGTCATCACATGCAGATTTGTTTTAAACATGGATTCTGGGGTCTGCCCTCCAGCCCTTCTTGCATAGCAGGGGCTATCCATACCTTCTGGGCTTTTATTTCCATCTCTGAGTACCGGGTCTTTAGTAAAGGTAAGCAAGCGGCTGAAGTCCACACTGATCCGCTGTGATGCTTAGATTTTCAAGAAAGAAATAGGAAAAGCAAAAGTCTATATTGAACATCTTCTGATTTGAACTTAAAGGTGAAGTTTCTGAGGGTTCAGAAGAGATTCTTTGGTGGTTAGAGGCACAAGTTCAGTGTCTAACACCAGCTGGGTGGCTCACAACTACCTGTAGCTTCAGCCCCGGGGGATCTGATGTCATCTCCTGGACCGAGTGGGTACTTGCATATATGTGAGCATAAACAGTTTCTCACACATCTACACATGCTGAGCGCTGTAGTACATGCGTTCACTGCTCTCTTGTGACTATACGCATGATGTGACCTGCTTCGTCATGCCTTTGCTTTGGGTTTCTCCCTATGAGAAATGTTGAACCATGAGTTAAAAGTAAACCTTGCTTCTGTAAGTTGCTTTGGTCAGGGTATTTTATCATAGGAAAAGAAACTAAGAGAGCAGGTAAATCGCCTTCACCAGAATCCTTGGAGAAAAACAAAACAAAACAAAACAAAACATAAAACAAAATAGAACAAACAAAAAAACGACTGCATGGAGTCTCCTCTGACCTCCTTCTTTGCGAGGTGGTGGCATGGGCCTTCACTCTACAATAATAAACACAAATTTAAAGTCATACTGGGTTTGGTGGAGATGGTCATAGGTGTGATTATAGTCAAAGCCAAAATGCCAAGTGTTTACACCTTGCCAATTTCTTCCTCCTTGTGTATTGTGTCTCCAATGCACTGGATTATCTAGATAACTAGACACATTGAAGCAATATTTCATTTTAAACAATTAAGAAAGGAAATATGCAAAAATTAAAATTGTAAATTATTGGCTACAAGAGTCCCCGCCAGCTTGGCTGAATTTTCACCCGTCTTTAGGAAATGCAGGTAAGATGCTATTAAAATTCATGAAAAATCCTAACCATAATATTTCATGACCCAAGCAAAGTTACCAGGAGACAACTGTGCAAGTGAACAGATTGTAACTCTGTTGTATCAGGGAATAAAGCATACTCCCACCAAAGCATCTTGTCACTTTTTCAATCTTGGGAGTTGCTTCTATAAGCCACTGACTCCCTACATCCCCAAATCTAACAAAAGCCCAAGTGGTTCTGTCTCATCTGAACTATGCAGAGATGGGTGGTAAATGAAGGAACCTGGACTTTAAGCCATCCTGTCATCCAGAACATGTCTAGAGAGGATACCCTGAAGCAGACACAAGCTGAGCTTGATCCAGCTGGAAGGTCAATAGAAGCAGAGGCTAGACCCCAAGTCTATTGAACTAGTCTACTTGTCAGCCTTTGCTTAACTGTAGGATGATGGTTAAAATGGGGGATGGGTGAAAGCCCCAGGAGACCGCCTGTTGCTGTGGTGACAACCTCTGGAAGCTCCTCCCTTTGGCATCTGCTGCTCAGGTAGACTGTGTTGTCGGCAGAAGCCCCAAGATGGCATTCTTGCCTTAGTTTTCTCAATGATTCCTTTGGCTCAAAATTCTCCACAAAACCTGTAATCCTCACAAGGTTGGGTGAATCAGTTTAAAAGAAGGAGAAAGTAACATTTTAATCTTATGGAATTAGCGTCATTTTCAGAGCAGGTGGATAAGGCAGTTGTACAGGGATTGTGATTTTAGGTACACACGCTGGATTAAAAGATCCTTGTTTAGAACAATGTCTTGCTGCTGGTCAGCCATGTTGCTCCTGAAGGATGCTGAGACCCCTGTTTCTATGTATTATCATTGAAGGTATAGGAGGGCCCCCTTGACAGCTAGAAACTGCAGCTCAGTAAGCCACGGCCGGTCACAGAGAAGCTCACTCGCTGAGTTACTGAATTCAAGATGCTAACCTAAAGGTGGAAAACTAAAATCCAGTTGTCTCACATTTAATCCCACTGTGCAGTCTAGAGTAGTCTCTTGTTTTACTGGGATCTTTCTAACAGTCCTGCATCATAGAGCAGTATTGCCACTCACTTTCTGGCTCCAGCAGGTCTCCTGTAGGCAATCACAGCTGCTGTGGGTTTGAGGGTGCGGCATCCATGTCACACTGGAAAGATCATGTTCTACAACACACCAGCTCTTGCCTTCTTTTTGCTCCCCCTTCTACTGTGTTCCCTGAGCCTTGGAGGGGTGCTGTTGCTATTTTTTATGAGATGCAATTCAGAGAGATGCTCTGTCCAGCGCAGTGCCAAGTGGTCAGGCTGCTGGGATGCTGCTGAAGAATGGGGATGAGGTTCAGCTCCTCTGTCTTGTGTGTGTGGCTTCACCCA
This sequence comes from Montemys delectorum, assembly GCA_019843815.1. Classification (NCBI taxonomy): domain Eukaryota; kingdom Metazoa; phylum Chordata; class Mammalia; order Rodentia; family Muridae; genus Montemys; species Montemys delectorum. Next base: position 50,303 of record JADRCD010231113.1, read on the forward strand.
GCTGAGTAGATGATTCTCACTGATATTTGAGCATGTTCAAGACTCTGCCACTGCTTATGTTGTTTTTGATATCCAGTGTATGTGTGTGCATCCCAGCGATCCGCATCTCTCAGCAGAAATAGATGCTATTGGTCCTTCTGTCCTTGCAACGCTTTCCAGGGTCACCTCCCAGCTTCCCATCCTGCCTGCTTGAGTCTAGAGAAGTCCACACATGCTCCTTTGCCTCTCTTTAAAAATTGGTTTATTAATTCCCCACTATAGCTAACGGAGTTTGAGTCTCCAGTTCAGACTGTCTCTGAGCTGCCCGGCTATACAGGCACTCAGCTCACACCCCCACTCGGCTATTTCAAGGGCACCACACATTCAGCGTGTCCAAGACCCAGATGCAAACCGGATCCTGTTGTGTCATCTACCCAACTCATTAGTGCCAGCATCCAAAATGCCTGTACACTAGGGACGTCAGACTCATTCACAAGCCTGGCTCCTTTTCTAACGTCTATAGCCAATATCCCAATCTTCTCAGGTTTACATAATTACTTCTGACATTTGTGCACGTTTCGCCTCCATTGTTGGGGCACTGGATCCAAGACAATCTCACCTCTTGTCTAAACATCTCATTTCCCCTGACTCTTTTAAGTTCACTCTCAGCAATGGGAGGAGAGCCATTTTACCAGAACACCAATCTAGCAGCGTTCTCCATTGTTAAAAATACATCTAAATGCATTCTATCTATCGCTGTCACCATGAAGAACAAGGTATCGGCACCCATCCTGCATCTTCTGGATCCTTTGTGGCTGCATGATTTGAGTTTAGCTCCTCCCCCTTACCTTACTTGTTCTAAAGGTTTCAACTTCCTGCCCATTCTTGCTTGTTCTCGGACTGTCGCCTGCACCTTGTCAATCTTGTCACCTGTCAGATTTCAGAATAAGACCTTTTACGCAAGTCTTCCCTGAATCCCACCCCTCTCCGCCCCATCCTGCTCTAAGTCAAATTGTTTTAGTGTTGTTCACGATCAGTGAGTGGCCAACACCCTTCAAAGTGCATGCCTCAGTTTGATACCATGTGTTCCCTGGGTATGACTATCTGATGAGTGTTCCACCTCCTCATTATCCCCTAGGCTTGTTTTTCTCTCTTCATTTTATACTAAGCACAAACACAGAACCTGGCATATACTTTGGTACTTGTCAGTATTTGTGGAAAGAGTGAAGAGTCAGAATCGATAGGCCAGTTCAATTTCATTCATTACAATTTTATTTCATTTTAAACTGTGCTCTAGCTTTGCAGAGAGAATGGATGTGAACTACCCCACACTTCAGGGGACTTTCATAAATTCCAATTTGATTATTCATTCATGGTATTAAACAGGATCAAACAAATGCCATAGTAGTTTATTTTTACAGGGTCTGTCATAGCCCACGGTGTCCCAGAACCTTCTTTGTAGCATAGAATGACCTTGAACTTTTGATCCCCCTGCCTCTACCTCCTAGGGTTGAGATAAGACATGTGTACTGCCCAGTCTTAGTTCAAATGCTCCTGGGAATTGAACCCAGGGCTTTATGAGTGCTGTATAAACACTGTGCCATTGGAATTATGTCTGTAGTCCTCACAGTTGTTTCTTAAATGGAAAAGCAAGGTGATAGAAAATTAAAAGGAAGCAACTGCTCCTCCCACCACACAAAGCAAATATTTAAAAATAAAGAGGAATTTTAACTGTGTTTTAATTTAGAATATAGCTCAGCGGTAGAGAGCTTGCCTAGCATTTGCCAGGAGTTCACATTTCTCACAAGTTGATGTCCATGTATATATTGTGCAAGTATAGTTTTCTTCAGCAAATAACGGACAGAATCACAGAGAAAGAAGCTCCCATTGGAGCCTTTCCTCTCCCAAGTCTAGCTTGGGGCAGCTGATTCAAATGTCAGCTGTGGAGAGGCTTCATAGAGCTGACTGTCTGGTGAGCAGACTGCACATCAGGAGAACAACAACTACATTAGGCTGAGCTCAAAGCATCTCACTCACCTGAGAGACATCACGATAATCAAACTATCACAATGAAACAATACCACGCACATACAAAGGCAGCCCACAGAGCAGTCTTCAGGAACTGTTTCTACTCCCAACCCCCTTTCCCTCCAGGTATTTTTACATAACCCTGGGGTTTATTTATGTGTGTGTGTGTGTGTGTGTGTGTGTGTGTGTGTGTGTGTGTGTGTGATAGGTATATAACCAAGTCCTTGCGGGTGTTAAGTTAGTAGCATTTTGTTTCAAGGATTTATTTTTATTTCTGTGTGAGGCATGCTCCACATCTGTACAGGTGCACACAGAGGCCAGAAGAGGCTATAGAATCTGTAGTTACAGGCTTCAGTGAGCCCAACACAGGTCCTCTGCAAGAGCATCAAATGCTCTCAATCACTGAGTGATCTCTCAGCCCCAAGGAATTTACCTAATATTCTTCTTCAGTATGCACACACTTTTGCCACTGACTGTAGAAGAAACCAAATTTGCATACTAATGATATGGAAGTGCTTGTTTATTTTTACATAAAGAATTAAATTTTGGCTGATTGTTTGAGACTGCAGCATGTACACATCTTCAACATTTTTCAGAGTTGGTTGGGATTTTGCTTAATAATTATTCATGCGTAGAACACTTTCATATGAGTGTGTAGTATACAAAATGACAAGAACAGAAAATATTGGAAAGCTTCTCCTAATCTGATGCTAAAATTCATTTAGTGACTTTTTTAATTTTTTTATTTTTTATTTTTTTTGGTTTTTCGAGACAGGGTTTCTCTGTGTAGCCCTGGCTATCCTGGAACTCACTTTGTAGACCAGGCTGGCCTCAAACTCAGAAATCCACCTGCCTCTGCCTCCCAAGTGCTGGGACTAAAGGCGTGTGCCACCACCGCCTGGCTCATTTAATGATTTTTAAAAACATTTAATGATTTAAAAAAAAACCCCAGCAACTCAAACTTTTTTTTTCTTTCTTTTTCAGTCCTAGGAATTGAATCTAGGGTCTGGCAGACACTAGCCAAGCGCTCTACCCCTGAGCTATCTTCTAAATTGAAACAGAGTTATAATTCCTTTTCTCATCTGTTTTTCCATTTTCTTTGTGTGGTAGGTAGCCACATGCCACAGCCCAGGGGCAGAGTCCGATGACAACTTTGTAGAGCTAGCTTTCAGCTTCTACAAGTGCAGGTTTTGGGGATTGAACCTGGGTCATCAGGCTTGGCAGCATGTGCCTCTCCCCACTCAAACAAGAAATCTAAAAACCACACACTCTATCACAATCCATTCAAAAGGTATTATGAGTTTGATATTTACATGCT
>JADRCD010231114.1:0-13780 GCA_019843815.1 Montemys delectorum
AGAAAGTATACCAATATTAACTACATAAATATAAATCAATTGAAAACTGTAGTAACTATCAAAAATCAGAAAGATAAGTCTTAATACTAAATGCAACATAAAAAAGTGTATATTTTACTGAAAAGTAAAATTCACTAGAAACATATTATGTTCTTACATATGTTTGAAACTCTAGCCACATGTTACAAATATAAAGTAAGCATGAGTTACAAGAAAATATGGATGAATCTATCAAGAATTGGCATATTTTGAATGAATTTCTTTCAGTGGCACAGAGAATATCCTGTCACAATTATTAAGAGCATATAATAGTGAGTAGTAGTATCAAAAAGTTTATGCAGTGAAAACAAATAGTGTATTTTTCATACACATATAAACTTGTATTCTTTTCAAATGACAAAATTAAGTTCCATTTTTGTACAGTATATATGTGTTTGTATAAGGACTAAAGTCAGGACAGTACTGAAGATTGCACTTGGGTATATAGGCATAGAAAGAAGGAGATCATTAAAGTGCAATTCCTGAAGTTGGCCAGTTCTTTGAATGAGCAAATGAGAGGAGCACACAGAAGGTGCAGAGGGACCACACCCTGTGTTCTCTGACTTCTCTTTGCTCTGATTCCTGAACTCACTGCCAGGATGTTTTTGTTGGTTCCCATTACAGTAAGATGGAATCTAAACTAATCTGATACCTAAAACGTTCTACATAATTATCTATAGTCCTTGTTACTTGAAGAGGAAACAGTAGGGACATAAAAAGAAACACAGCCCTGAGAAACTGGGGCAAGCTGGAACTCTGAGTTCCTTTCTGAAGCAGAAGTTCCCCACTGATTATCAGTGAGCAGAATGTGAATGGACCTTTATTGTATATACATTAATCACACAGGATACCAAGTTGCTAACAGGTATTAGGGTTCCCTGACAAAAACAGGACACTAGTTTGACAATGCAGATATATGTATTCATTTCTTGTTATTATTCTTTTAATTGTCTATATATCATTTTATTTGTTCATTAAATAAAATACTTGATGCCAAAAATACTGACTAGACATCTGAGACATGAGTTGATGGTGAAGCAAAGATTTTGTATTCCTCTGTGGCACATGATAGAACTGTGGGACATGAAAGAGTGAGAAGAGAAGTAGATTTTCAATTAAGTAAGAAAAGCGTTACCATATAAACCACTGACCATAAAACATGTCTGCCAAGTGCGCTAAAATCTGGATAGAACTAAACAAGGATAATAATTAACAAAAGCATTATTGAGCCTTGAGTTGAACATGAATTATTTTTAACAGAAGCAAGACAGGAGAATTGAGATATCTGGGGACTGTGAATGTGGTAGGGTAGGGGACTGGTGGGCAGTGAAGGAATTCACCTCTGCACTATGTAACAAAGACAAAAGTTTTTTAATACAGTGGAAGGGCCATGGTGGGGGGGTTGGAGTAGCTACCAAACAAACATCTGCATCGGGACATGAAATTTTGTACAATTCATACTGTAGACCCGAAGATCTCTCCACTGAGGTTGGCTTAATGAGAGCTTAGGAATAAGTAGGCTGTAAGAAAGTGTATGTTTTCCTGTTGAAACAGTATAACTGTGGCTGTATGGTTGAGGAAAATAACCATACCAACCATTTTTATCAGATATTAGAACAGTCTTCCTGGCGAGGGTGCTCTAGGGGGAAGTAAGTAAAAGAATGTGGGCTCTACATCACAATATAGTTATAAGTTTCTGAATGTCCTAACTCAGGAGCAAGTGGATAAGCTTGATGAGAGTGCTCTAAACAAGACCTACACTGGAGCTGCAGGCAGGCCAGGACCCCAACTCTATTGTTCCTGTCCTTGGTTTAAGAGTAGAAGGTAACTAGACAATGGCATGCAGACTAGAAACAGGGGGGCCAGGTAATGTGGGTGAGAAGACAGAGAAAGAAGAAAAAAGGGTAAAAAACATTGAAAAAGTAGAATGTGTGGTGTGTTGCTTAGAAAAGATGCCCCTAACCATGGAATCTAGCTAGTCACAGAAACAACCAAAATTATCTAGCATGGAAAACAGTAGTGAAACACTAACACGTGAACACTGGTTTTACGTACATAAAAAATACAAAATTGACATACTAACAGAAATAGAACCAAGATCTAAAATGAGGAGGGGGGTGGCCATCTTGTTTTCATGTGTTTAATATATAATGCAGCTGACCTGACATGGGAATAGTGCACACTCCCACAAGGGTTTGGGGCTCAAAAGAGGGTATAGAGGTTCTGGATTTCATCTTCTTGTGTATGCTTTTTCTAAGTGGGCTACAGATACCACAAAGACAAAAATCCAATTATTCAGTAATTTCCATATGCAATGATGAGAGTAGTGTCAAGGTGAAGATCAGGCATTTACATTTGCCATGATAACTGTGATGTTGAGTGTGGCTTGGCATACTGTTGGTGAGAGATTCACAGTGCTACTTTGCCAATTCTCCTGTGGCTGCAGCATGTTATGTGTGCACAAACAGCACAAGTACAGTTTCCCCTTCTTGTTTTATTCTTCTTTTCTGAGACTTTAGGTACGATGACCTATTAAATATCATGAATGAAGAATAGTCACATACTTGCTCTAGAAGTCTGCATTCTGGTTGCAGGCAATTCAAATACACTTATAACATCTAGAATTATTTCCCCAGGCACGATCATTTACACGGATTTATTATCAAAAGTTTCCATTTGTGCAAAGCCTTATTATCATATGTGTACTTGCAATAACTTAGAGTACAAATAGCTTCTAGCTAATAATTACCTACACAAATTGTTTGCAGAGCTATTTTCTTTTAATAGCAAATTCTATATGGAAGTCTGCCTTTCTATAGCTGTAAATTCAAACAACTTTTAACTTATTCATGGTCTTGAAACTTCAGAAAAATTAAATAAAATATTAACAGTTTAATAAAACCACTAGATTCAATTTCACCCAGTTCTCTTAAGTCTTAGAATTCTCTCAGTAGCATTACGGGTATCATTTAATTTACTTGAGTTATAAATATGAGTGGAGGGACAGGGATCGGGTGCATGAGAACAAAGCTACATTACCTTTGTTGGAAGATCAAGAGTCCATGAAGAAGGACATCCAGCTTATAACAATGTGTTGCTCTTTCTTCCTTACCAGAACAGAATCAGCTTTAGAGTGATCACTGATATTTGAGTTCATATGGCCTGAAAATCAGCTATAACGTTTTAGTATGAAATCTTACCGAAGTGAAACTTAAAACCATGTGGGTTTTAAAACAATGTGCATAGCACAGGACCAATTTTCCATGTCTTTTAGAAACTCTTTCTCTTTGCAAGTATTATAATAATTTATGAACTATGCTATGAAATATATACAAAATATCTATTGTTATTCTTATAGTTGGTTTATTATATTGCATACTAAAATGTAAGCTGTGTTCTCTGACGTATGTTGGATAATGAATGTTCTCATTTATAAAGGGTCACTCCATTTGCTTTGGTTACATGAAGATCCTGTCCGAAGCTGTTCTAAATGTTGCATTAACACCAAGTAGTATTCATAGACAGTCCAGAATAGGAATATATTATAAACTTTAATAATAATAAGAGAAAAATATTTACATAGTTATTTTATTTTATTATTATTTTTATTAGATATTTTCTTTATTTACATTCCATATGATTTCTCCTTTCCCAGTTTCCCCTCAAAAAACAAAACAAAACAAAGCAAAAAACAACAAGAACAAACCCCTGTTGCCTCCCCCCTCCCTCTGCTTGCCACCCCACCTTCTCCCACTTATTGGCCCTGGCATTGCCCTACACTGGGGCACAGAACCTTCACAGGGCCGAGAGCCTCTCCTCCCATTGATGACCGACTTTGCAATCCTCTACTATACACATGCTGCAAGAGCAATCAGTCCCACCCTGTATAGTCCTTGGCAGAGCTCCTGGGGACTCAACTACACAGTTATTTTAAAACTAACATTTTTAATTCAATTGAAAGTAAATTCATTTCAAATTTTATTTTATTTTTTTATGTAGTTTGATGTTAAATTGGTTCTCAAAAAGTGTTTGTTGAGTAAATGGAGAGGTTTTTTTTTTTTTAATAATTATTACATTTATATTTATTTCATGGGTGGTGTGCATGTGTATGTGTGAGGGAACATTCAGGTCAGAGGACACCCTTTGAGAATGAGTTTGACTTTTCCAGCTTATGGGTCCTAGGGATTGAACTCAGGTCATCTAGGTGAACAGTATGCACCTTTCACCATTGACCCATCTCTCTAGTTTCGGAGTGCTTTGATAAACTGATGTTTTAGGGTTAAGTATCTGCCCCTGATACCTAACATTAGCATCTTTGCTAGCTCTTATAACAATGTGTGAAGAGAATACACTGGGTCTTTAATCCCACTGAGTACTGGCCAATGGTCTTCACAAGTGCTTTTCTCAGTTGCGGACACTTTATTAACCATTATCGCGATGTAATACTTGATTGTGGGGATAAGCACTCCTGTTCCAGAAGGATATGAAAGAACAACAACAAGACAAAAACATATTCTCAGGGAATCTCCATTTCCGTTCAGTATTTCCTATGCTAAAATGTCCCCAAGTATTACTAGAATATTGGAGAGTATTAATTTATATAATAGCTTTTGATATTGTCACCATGGTCATCTCCTACATTGACTAAAACCTTGCTTAAAATGTATTCTTTTGGGGGACCCTTTTTTCTTTTTACTCTTTCAAATTTTTCTTTTAGAGATATTGCTTCACTAGCTTCCAAATAGGAAAAGTTTTGCTATATATGTTATCAGTTGTGAAATTGTTGTGAAATGTTGAGTGCAGATGGCAGATATATTCAGAAATGTTATTAATTGACTTAACTACTTTTGTTCACAATAGCTCAGTGTATGCAAAAATAATAGTATTTACATACTTGGCTGAGAATGATAGAGTATTTCTCCTAGTTTTTATTCTGACAGATATCTAAAGCATACATTTGACTGTAATATGATAAATAGAGGGCAGTTTTTATTTACATTTTCTAGTGGCAATTTTGGAATATTGGTTTCTTTAAAAACCACAGATATAGTGTAAGAGTAGGAGTTGGTTTTAAGTCCAGATGTGGGAATATGCGGCTGCTTCACAGCAGCTGACTGTGATATGCCTCATGCTCTAGAAGAGGCATACTTTTGCCAGCTGCAGATTGTTGGACTGGTGTGATATTTGGAATTCTGGGGACTTTTCAGAGGATTTATAAATGCTAGAACCCAATAAGTGGAATCAGTGGTTCTTGATCACTCATGAAGGGTGTTGGTTGGTCCTGGTTTGTTAAGTAATTATGCACAAAGAAGAAAAAAAAAGAAGAAATTAGATATCTTGATGTTGGAAATCAAACTTACCCCTAGAAACTCAAGACCCCTCATCAGCAGAAAGTAATGTAGTGATAATGGTCCCCTTTTCCAACTCTGACTTTATTAAGGGATCTCTTTCTTCTCTCCCATCTATTGTTTTTTCTCTCCATCTAGTGTTACAGGGTTTAAAGTGTGGAGAAGGGAGGAAGAAAGAAGAACCCAAAAAAAGTACAAAAGTAACCGAGACCTGCTACAGCATTCAGTGATAGCTATTGTTTTGCCACACTCAATTTTTTTCTCCACGTTTTCTCACGACAATTCTTTTCACTTTAAAGCAAGTAGAAGAGACCCAATGACTTAGCCCCAAGTATTTGGAATGCTCCAAAGAATGTATCCTCCCATAAATTACCCTACGGCTGTCATTCAACCAATCTAACATAGGTGCAATACTTTTGAAGGTCACACACCTCAACTGTTCTGATATTCCCCATTAAAACTTTGCTCTAAATCCAGAGTCTAATCATGAAGGAAGGCACAGTTATTCACCAGGTCTCCTCTAATTCTGTATTATGTTCCTGTTTTGTTTGTTTGTTTTGTAATTGGTTTTTATGACACTCACATTTTTAAAAAATATATGAGTTGTACTAACAAATACCTATCAATCTGAGTTTGTCTAAGTATTTGTGGTAGTTGGATCCAGGGTAATTTTGTGTTTTGACAGGACTTTGAAGAAGCAAGTCTGTTCTGCCACTGGGGATACTAGGTCTGATCATATGGTTAAGCTGATAGAGGTGTGATGGTTCTTTCTCTTTTGTAAATAATAGACAGGCTGTGGTGCCATCCAAGATAATGGGAATATTCTGTCCCAGGGAACCACTTACAGAGCAGTGGAACATTTGTTAATATTGTTATAATAGTAGCTACATAGGTTGCTTGAATCGTTAAATGATCTGTTGTGTGACTCACTGGAGTGGTGACTGTTCCTTCACCATTCTCCATCTACACATGCACACACTATGGGCTCAGGGAGGGTTTTCTTCCTTATGTAATATACTCTAATTCTTTATATGTATTATTACTTTTCATGCTCCAAAGATCCCAGATTTACCCAGCGAGAGCCCATTATGCAGGCTCTTATGTGCCTTTGATGTGCTCTCATCAGTTTTGAGCAATTTCTTCCTCAAGTGACTACTAAAACACAGAAAGTAAAGAGATAGAAGAAAAGACTATGCCATTCGGGGAAGTTATAAAGGAAATGAGTGAGGCCACTTAGTTCACAAGCATCTGTCCATTTATTTTCACTAGATGATGAAGGTGGTATAAGTGTGCTTTGATGTGCAGTGTGGTGCTTTGACTGAGAATGGCCCCATAAGCTCATATATGTGAACCAGGGCATAGCACTACCTGAGAAATTAGAAGAGTGGCCTGGTGGGAGTAGTAATGACCTTGTTGGAGGAAGTATGACCCAGGAGTGGGCTTTTGGGGTTTCTAAAGACCAAATCTGGAGGCTGAAGTCTCAGCTACTACATCTGTCTGTGAACCATTATACTCCTGGACTGAAACTGAAAGCAAGCCCCAATTAAATGGTCATAGTGTCTCTTCACAACAATAGAACACTGGATAGCAAAGACAGGGATAAATAAATGAAGGCTCAGTCAGCATTCCTTCAGAAAATATTTACATCATCTAATCCTGATGTAAATAAGTACTCTAGCATATCTCTTTTCTTGGTGTACAATAATCATCAAACTAGATGAGCCCTTACTTTAGTGGATAATATACTATACTACTGAAGGGGACACTGGAGGTTATGGATACATGAACTATAGAATAGTTATGCAGCAAGTATATGTATTGGTGTTTAAGTGTATATGATGAGGGATTTGAATCAGTTGAGGAGCTGCAATGTAAGTTGTTATAGTAATGACATTAGCTAAGAGTTAACCAGGCTCTATCTGTGCATGGTATTCAGGTTGTATGGGGATGAGAGAATGGTGAGTTGGAACAAGTAGAAGCCATCCAGATGGCTGGGGCAGAGCAAAGAGGGTGAACTGTGAAGAGATGAGACTGCAGGAGTCTAACCTCTCTGTGCTTCAAGGAGTTAGATATGTAGTCTTGGTCTTTGCCTTGAACAAAGTAATGGCAATCTATGTAAGTGTTGTATGCAATTAGAGGAGTGCTAACTATCTTTGCATTGGGGAGAGGCTTGTCTGTCCCTGTATTGGAGGTGGGGCACTGTCAGGTCACTCGCAAAATGTTGGCACATCTGCTATGATCTATGAGAAGAGTGACAACTTAGGTTCCAGTGGTGACAGTGGCATGTTAGTAATGTACTGTGGGAACAAATTTAAAGACATGATGAAAGGCTTGATGGTGGTTGATGGAGGGAGACCCTTGAGGACAGCACCCAGAATTTGTTTGGGGGGCATTGGAGGTTTGTGTGAAGAGCAGAAGAGAAAATGTTTCAAGCATGATTTGTGAAACTTATTGGGGCTTCCTGAGCTATGTTTATGGGTCTCAAATCATTCTACATTAAATGTAGACAGATAATTCATGAAATTCCTATTGAATAGTATTCGATATCTGTATGTGGGGAAAAAAAACCTCAAAATGTCAAAGTTCTGAGGTTCTAAATGAATAATCTTTGGTACTTGGGAGCTAAGTGATAGCCAAGCTCATTCTCTGGATGCTGCTATACTTATGTAATCATCAATATTTGAAAAAAAAACAACTCTGCCATACTTTTCATCTAGTGATGTCTATGGAGGCTCGAGCTATAAAGTGTTGTGTAGTTCAGGTATCTCTTTAACTGTTTAATAGCTGTGTATCTTGCATTCCAGATACAAAGAGCTGGAGAAACCACAGCAGTTCAGCTAATGGCAGCGTTACAGAAGTCACTAACCCGTTCTCCCTGATGACAGCAGGTCCTAGCTGAGAATAAAGTGTAACGGGCACAGGGTAAGGTGGCAGAGGATAGAACCACTGTACGTCCCTAATAAGTAATCTTTACTTTAAATTTTAAATTTTATTTTATGAAGGTTTTGCCCACATGTAAGTCTGTGCACCAGCTGTGTCTCTGCTGCCACATAGGTACTAGGAATCGAACCCAGATCCTTTGGAAGAGTACCGTGTGATTTTAGTTTCTGAGGCATCTTCTCATAACCTGTTTTATTTCTAATGTTTGAGAAATTAATCTTTGAGAAAGAAAGAAATTGCCTACGTTTTTAGTATCTATTCATAGAATCCTGTGGGGGAAAATATGGACTTTGTTTAGAAATACGTTTCTAAACTCATTACCTTTGTTTTGTTTTGAACCTAACTTTTATGATACAGAGCTAAGATAATCCTCTCTAGGACTTCACAGATGATGTTTACTTAAAAAGAGCTTCTACTGCTTTAATTCCTTCCGGGTAAAAATGAAGAAAGAAAAACTGACAGAAATGACTGCTGAGCTAAGTGGAACTAGGAGTTTCCTGGTTGTGAAACCATGTAAAAAGTAAATAGCATACTCCTGGATGAACAGTGCCGTCTGTCGTGTATATTTTCCTGCTTGCACTAACAACAGCAGGAGATTCTGAAATGTCCTCACCACACTGGGCAGCTATGTTCCTTGACCTAATCACATTCTGCAGAGTTCAAATAAGAGCAACACCTCATCGCTATAGTAAAAGGGGGTTATGTGGGTGGAGAGATGGGATGCCTTGCGCCTGTTCATTCTCTCAAAGGTTTTCTCTCAAATTACAAAACTAACAGGAGAGGAGAGGAAGGATGGCTTCCCTTCATAATATTTGCCTTTATTCCTCCCAAGAATAAAAAACGGAACCAGAAATGGCAGATATTCCAATAAAATTTCACTGTCTATATAGATCTTCATGGGACGACAACAGCGTCTCTTCTTACTTACACCCCACAATCCCATAGCCAACCTCATCTTTCGTCAACTCCCATGGCACTGCTGGACTCACATTAGAAACTGTAACAAAAGTAGATGAGGAGATTCAGGGGTCAGTCTGATGTTGGATATGAGTCCTTTAATTGACCAAGAATCTTCTAATGTTGATGAACTATACACAGAAAAACAATCATGGGGCAAATTGTGTTCTGTACCATGGCTGCATCTCTATTGTAGGAAGAGCTACCTTTCAGATGGATGACCTATAGTCTCCAGTATAGAGAGTCCAGAGCTCAGTAAAAGCAATTGGATACACACATCCACACAGACATACCACGCCTTCCATCAAATGTGTCTCTTTTAAAGGTAGTAAGATATACGATGTTCTGAAAGACACATCAAAGTGAGAAGTATCTATGGAAAAACTGTCTTGTAATACAGTCATTTAGTTAAGGTGCTTGCTTATCTCTTATATGGAAATGACAGCTTATATTAACTCTTCGTTCTCACAAGTAAAAGATTTATATATGACCATAAAAAAAGAATATTTGAAGTAAGAACATTTGGATTTTATTCTTTTCTTGAACCTTACATAACTTTATAGCACATGTATGTCTACACACACATACACATCCTTCAAAATTCTCACCTCTTTGTAAATAGTATATTTTTGAAGAGAAAATAAGTTGATATGCTTTTTGTGTGTAAACATTGCAAGGATTAAACATCTCTAAGGCAGACATTAAAATTCTATAATCTCCCAAGTCCTATATTCTAGCACGGACACTTTTATTTCAAGCAATATAACACAATTCTAATTCAATAGTTTATTTTGGTTGGCAATAGATTTTGGCCTCTGTTATAAGTACACTTCGAAACATAATATATTATAAGTGACTCTAATATTGGACTAGTGCAATTTCTTGTTTGCATAAGCATATTTCAAGAACATTAAAAATGCAACTTTAATAAAATTTCACTTTCTGTTTCTACTGACTAAAGTTATATATACATAAGTACAAATATAATATAAACACATATACACAAAATAAATGTGTAAATTTATACATTTTAAATTCATATATATACATATAAATATGTATATATATGCAAAAGCCTTAAATGCTCTCTTCAGATACGCACTTAAGCAGAATTATGACTTGAGAAAATGAAAATATTAATCGATTTATACACTAGCATTCACCACTCATAGCTATCTACAAGTAAACAGTTTCCTGCGAGAAACGAGTACCAGAGAAGTTTTACAAATGTGACATCAGAAGCAAAGGCATGAGACATGTCCCCGTTAGAGGTCAATGAAGTGCATGGCTCCGATACACTGAGGACAAGAAAACAGTGGACAAGCAAGTTAATCCCACTGAAAAGATGTGTGAACAGACAAGAGCAGCATGGGACAAAATCTCAGCCTACATAAAGATTCTGTTTCCATAGCTATATGGCTCTCATTAGGGCCAGTGTCATCCCTTGGGAATATCTTAGGAAGGGGTGTGCACCCTCAGAGGAGTCACAGTTTGATTCAGGGGCAGTCGCTGCCGTCTTTCCGTAGGGTCAGGGGTCCCACATAATAAAATCTCTCAAATATTCCATACAATAACATGCATCTCTGAACTGAACTTCTGAATATCAAAGCATAGAATGGTGCCAGTCATGATTAAGAATTTGGTAAGAATTTCAACCAAAACCTAGAAATTTACAGGAAGGTTGCTAGGGGATGTAGTCACTTTGTGTACTCTGCCTCCTGGTTTTAGAGCAAAAAACTGTATAACAATAATAGAAATAACCACACTAAATCAATAGTTTTCACTTCAGCATGGTGTTACCAACACCGTGGAGATAAATGGCAGAGGTCACTGAAGTAGAGTTTATAACACTAAGGAACAAAGTGAACGTGCTCCATGGGGCTGTCAGAAGCTTAGAGGCAACCGGTTCATTGTGCTCACTCTCTTACTTGCAAAACACAGGCCCATATTTCTTCTGCTCCACCTATCTGTATTTGACTTCGCAGTTATTCCCCATTTGACAGTGACAACTACTTCCTTCTCCGTACTTCATGATTAGTCTACCCTCAGTCCATCCTCACTGTCTCATTTTCCTGGACTTCTCATACTCCATTTCTACTAATATCTTTATTTGTGTCAAATTCAAACATGCTCTGTGTGTATCTCTTACAGCACACTGGCATGCTTTCCAGCTCTGGCTCCCTTCTGCGCTCTTCTGAAGTCATCTCTAAGCAGCACAGAAACATACATGGTTACAAAGCACTGCTGTCTGGGGGTTCCTTTCCATTACTGATATTTTCACTAACTACATTAGTGCAAATTACATTTCAGAATGTGAAAAAAGTAGCGCAAAATAATTGTTTTTAATAAGAAGGTAGAGACTAAGGACCAGAGTCTGATGCAGTGACTGCTCAGTGTTTGACAGGAGACAGACGACCTGACTTCTGCATTTGCCAACACCTCTGTATCATTTCACTGATAACTACAGCAGACCAGTGATGCTGTCACAGCCAGGAGTGTCAACACCCATCTCTAACTTTGTAATTTGCTGCACAGTGGCTGGGTTGGAGTGAGTCAGACCAGGTATATGTTTTTTGCCACTCACTACCAGCGTGGCTTTCCTCAACTCATTGTGACCCCTGTGGGCCACCATCGTTTCCTTAACTATTAAACTGTAATAAATTATTTTAACGTCTTTTCATCGCTAAAAAAAAGTGTATAATTTTCATTTGAATACTTCAGCACTGACCAAGAGAAATTGGTTCCATAATAAATTTATTATAAAATAGATCCTGTAGGTCTCAATTTTTATGTTTCCAAGCACAATATTGCCTGTAAAATACTCATCCTCGTCTATCCTCTAAAAAAATGTCATGCTTTATAAAAGCCAAAATGTATCCCTCCATGTTTAGCAGTAAGTACATTTATTCTGAGGATATAGCCTTCGTTCTGAAGGCTACATCTCCTTTTCTATTGCCATTCTCTCCACGTCTATAAAAACTACAATTTGGCTGTGAATTCTTGCAATAAAAATGATCCTATCTGCTTTTCCCATCATATATTTTTTGGCATTTCTAACCTTTGACACAGCAGTTTTCCGATCCTTTTGAGTCTACAGGGTCAGCGACTCCACAAGTCTATATGCAACTAAACAGTGAGTATAAACAAGGCGTTTAACTGCCACTGCTGTGTGTGATTCAGCTTCCTGTTCAAGCTTCTATTTCATCCACAAGCAGTTTTGCCCTAGAGCTTTTGAAAAACACAATAGAAATCTGTTAAATTGGCAGTCTTGCTGAACTTCAACTATTTTATCTAACTGGGTCCACGGTAACAGTGGATACTTGAAAGGGACCCATTGACGAAATGTGGTTTTGATTTGGAACATAGGTACAGAGATCAAGTGATCCAAATCCCTTATTCAGATGGCTTCTTGCTGCTACTGTTTTTGCAAATTCTTCCACTAGGCTTGGGAATGCCGCTCAACACCAGATACGGGTACGGATGTTAGGAAAACACTCGAAAATTCGACTTTGTGAGAATTGTGAACTAATGTTTCTATTTAGCTCTCAAACACTCATTATGATATTTTAAAGCATATTACTAGTCTCTGTTAGATATGAAGTAAGACTAAAGTTCCTAAATTTGGACTAAACCACTCTTACTGGAACCCAAGGAGATAAAGTGCTCACTAAGCATTGAGTATGTAAGTTCGAATCCCTAGCACTCAAGGAACAGAAGTTCCTGCCTGTGATCCTAGCACTGGGAGGTGAAGACAGGAAGATCCCTGGAGCTCACTGACCAGACAACAGAGCCAATCAGTGAGCTTCAGGTTCAATGATTATCTCAGAATACAATAAAGGAAGAAATGAGTTACCTTTGGCCTCTGTGTTTATCCCACACACACATATGCATATACTTGAGAAAGAGGGAGGGAGGAAGAGAGAGAGAGAGAGAGAGAGAGAGAGAGAGAGAGAGAGAGAGAACAAACAAACCTCATTTTCCCAGGAATCTATCCAATTTTTGACATGTCCATTAAATGGCATACAATACAGTCTTGATTATCTTGCTGTGAATTATACATAATTCACTGGGAAGTTTTTGTTCCAGATTTGCTTATTTCTGTCACCCAGCTTGTTTCTGGGCAAGATGCCCACCTGCCCCACCTCCTTAGAAACTGGTTTTGGTATTTGAGGCATGTAAGCTCATTTAAAAATTAACCTAAACAAAAACAAAATTAGAAAGGCAACTTGCCCACACTAACAATGGAAATCTTTTTCAAACCAAACACATACCGTATTCTAAAGACAAACACAAATGACTTTTTAAATAACCATGATTTTAGATTATCTTTGCTTCTATTCCTCTCATTAAAATGAATAATTCAGAGTGCCTACTATACATGGTAAAACAGCTTCCCCTCAATAATTCATTTTTAGTATACCAAAAAATAAGAGGTAACACACTCTTATGTAAGAAATAAAGATTTAAATTAGACTATATTTTAAGGGCAGCTTTGC
>JADRCD010231116.1:910-22057 GCA_019843815.1 Montemys delectorum
AAAAAAAAAAAAAAAAAAAAAAAAAAAAAAAAAAAAAACTAAATAAAGTAGGTTTTGGAAAAAGATAAGCCTATAGCACTGAGTTTGGATCCCAGCAACCACATGATGGCTCACAACTATCCATAATGAGATCTGATGCCCTCTTCTGGTGTGTCTGAAGACAGCTACAGTGTATTACGCTGGAGCGAGCAGAGCCAGAGGGAGCGGGACCGTCCTGAGTTCAGTTCCCAACAGCCACATGATGGCTCATGGCCATCTGTACAGCTACACTGTATTCATACACATAAAATAAATAAATACATCTTTAAAAAAATTAAAAAGTTGTTCTCTTATGTTTTACCAAAACACCATGACTAAAAGGAACTTGGAGAGAAAAGGATTTTCCATCTATTACTTCCTGTCATTGAAGGCATCAGAACCAGAACTGAGGAGGAATCTGGAGCAGAAACAAGGAGGAACATTGCTTACTGGCTAAGGGCTCACCTGCCCAGGGGAGGTGTGGTGGCTACGCCTGGTTGTCAGCTTGACTACATCTGGAATGAACCACAATCCAGAATTGGAGGGATCACCTGTGATCAAGATCTTTTTTTTTTTTTTTTTGTTTTTTTTTTTTGAGACAGGGTTTCTCTGTGTAGTCCTGGCTGTCCTGGAACTCACTCTGTAGACCAGGTTGGCCTCGAACTCAGAAATCTGCCTGCCTCTGCCTCCCAAGTGCTGGGATTAAAGGCGTGCACCACCACCGCCCAGCCTTTTTTTTTCTTTTAATTTATTTATTTATTTTATATGAGTACACTGTAGCCGTCTTCATACACACCAGAAGAGGGCATCAGATCCCATTACAGATCGTTGTGAGCCACCATGTGGTTGCTGGGAATTGAACTCAAGACCTCTGGAAGAGAAGTCAGATCTTGAGACTGGAAGACACAAGTTTCTGACCTGGATCTTGATATGGAGATCTTGAGGTATAGTAGCTAAGGAAAACTTAGGCCCAGGCAAAAGGTACATGCCTTTAATCCCAGGAGATTAAGGTAAGGAGATCTCGAGTTCAAGGTCAGCCTGTGACAAAGCAAGTCCCAGACCCAGGTTTGGTGGTACACACCTTAATCTGGGCCACACCTTCTGCTGGAGGCCATAATTGGAAGAAGAAAGATTCACTCTTCTTCGACTGCCTGTGCTTACTTGCCAGCGCATCCTTTGGAACCTACTTCTACAGAAGACCAGCTGAGACAAGCAGCCTCTTGGTTGAGCAACTACTACTTTCCATTCACAGCTGCCCATTGTTGAGTTAGTTGGACTACAGATTGTAAGTCATCACAATAAATTCCCTTACTATAGAGAGACATCCCATGAGTCCTGTAACTCTAGAGAACCCTGACTGACTTAGGAGGTGTCACTCACACTGGTCTGGGCCTCCCACAGCAATCATCAGTTAAGAGGATGTCTCATAGACAAGGCCACAGGCCCATCTGGACCTGGCAGTTCTGAAGCTGAGTGTCCCTCTTCCCAGATGACCTGAAGTTGTGTCAAGTTGACAATAAAAACTGATTAGCATACAAGTATATTTATTTTTCTTTATATAAATAAACAGAGGCCTGGAAACATATTTCAGAGGTAGAGTATCTCTCTAGTATGTGTGAAACCCTGATTTCAATTCATCCCCAATATCAGATATTTAAATATTTACACATACACTTATATTTACATCACCCATATACATAATATACATATTCACACATATAGAGCACTTTATATAGGAGCTAAGATTTACTAATATAGACAAATCACCTTCTCAAAAAGTACACAAAGCAGTAGATTGTGAGGATTAGGAGGTAATCTAGTTGAAATCTTTTGGCTGTATGCCTAGTTCTTACAAAATGCTTAGTTCAAAACATAGAACAATGTAAAAGCAAAATATTTGAAGAGAAATTTCATAAAATGAAAATTTTTAGTGGTTGATAAACATGAGAAGATGTGCCCCATTAGTAAACAAAGAATGCAAATAAACAGTGCTGGATGCTGAGTTGGCCGGATGTGGCTCAACTCTAACCTCCAAGAGAAAGAGGCAGGCAGGTCGCAGGGGTGATGCACACCTTCATTTAGTTCCAGCACTCTGGAGACAGAGGCAGGGAGAATCTCTTGAGTTTGAGGTCAGCCTGGTCTACAAAGCAAGTTCCAGGACAGCCAAGGCCACACAGAGAAACTGTGTCTCAAAAAACAAACAAAGAAACAAAAAAGGCAGGAAGATCAAAGCCAGGAGGGCTACGGGATGCTTATCTCAAAAACAAAAACTGTTGGGCATTGAGACTCAGAGTATGAGGAGACCTGGAAGTCTGAGACAAGCCAGGACTTCATAGCAAGACGGTTTCAAGAACCAAACACGAAAGCCAAGTATAGTAGAACATGCCTGTAATCTCAGCAACTGGGATTTAGAGACAGGAGGATCAGAAATTCAAGGTGAGCCTCGTGTATGTAATGAGTTCAAGGTCAACCTGAGATGCAACATCTGTGTCTCAAAAAAACAAAATGGGGACTTAGCATAGTGGCTTCCATCTTTCTTTAATCCCAGGACTCCAGATCTCTGTGAGTTCAAAATCAGCCTGATCTACAAGAATGAAAGTTCCAGGCCAGCCTGCTTTCTAAAGTGACTTTCAGGTCTGTCTGGCTACATGGAGACCCTGTCTTAAAACAGTAACAAAAAGCCAACAAGATAACCCAGAGGGAAAAGGCTCTTGAAGCAACCCAAAGGCTGGTAAGTCTGATCCTCAGAACCTACAAGGTAGAGGGAAGAGAACGCTCAAAAGTTGACCTCTGACCCTCCACACATGTGCTGTGTGACACATTCACCCCAAATGTTAAAAAGGAAGGTGGGAGAGAGAGGGGAGAGGGAGAGAGTGGGGAGAGGGAGAGATTGAGGATTCAGGGAGAGAGAGGACGATTAATACTGAAAAGCCTAGGAGAAAAGGGGTTGTGTGTGATCCTCAGCATAGGTAGGGAAAACAGCTTTAATAGGTGAAAGGAGGGTGTTATTTTAGAAGCAGGAAGTTGGGGGAGTTTCTTTTAAAGATTTCTGCTTCCTCTGAAGGTGGAGTGAGGTCATTCCTGCAGGCAGAATCGGAAGGGTTTGTGGTGTTCCCATCCTCCTGTGGCTCCTAGGAACCGGGTGCTCTCACAGCCCAGGCCTCTTGCCAGTGGCACTACAAAAGTGGCATTACAGTCAGTCAAAAAGCTGAGCCAAGGGCATTGGCTAGAGAAGGAACATGGGAGGGGAGAAGGAACGTGGCCTTGAAGGAGAACGGGCAGGGTCAAAGTTGCAAGTGTATTCTATTCTATGAACCCTCGAGTTCTTTTCACAGAGTCCTGTTGTTAACACTTCTTGTTATATTTATGTCCTCTCTCACTGCCTATACATAAATATAGTTATAAAATACAAATGGCTCTGTTCATTTCCAGTGAATAAACTATTTCCATTAAAAACAAGAAAATGTTTAAAGATCTTTCTTGTGGAGGCAGTGGTGGTGCACGTCCTTATCTCAGCACTCGGGAAGCAGACTGGCAGATCTCTGAGTTTGAGTACTTGGGAGGCAGAGGCAGGTGGATTTCTGAGTTCGAGGCCAGCCTGGTCTACAGAGCGAGTTCCAGGACAGCTGGAGCTACACACAGAGAAACCCTGTCTCAACCACAACAACAAAAAGGTTTTCTTCCTGGGTGTGCTTACACATACCTATAACCCTAGCACTTGGGAGTTAGAAGATCAAGAGTTCAAGGTCACCCATGAGCAGGCTGGCCAGAACTCTGTGAGATGGAATCTCAAAAACCAAAACAAACAACAGTAACAAAGAGTCAGGGATATTTCAGCACAGAAGATAAACCGGAAGATATGTAAAGGCAGGGGTGGGGGAAGGGCTTTGAAATGGCATCCTCTGGGCAAGACACAGCCTTCCAGTCACAGCTTACAGAACTAGGCGCTTTCACCAGCTCTGCACAAAAACAGGCCCATCAACAGGTGTGGTAGAGGAGGGGCTCAGGGGCCTGGCCCCTCTGTGCTGAGCTACATGCTACATATAGATTCTGGAAGTCATTGCCTACAGATGTGGATGCAGTGGTGAATCCACCAGGCTCCAGGGACCAAATACATGGCTCTAGTTAAACTAAATAGGTCCCAACAAAACCAAAGTCATGACTCTGAGAAAGGGGCTGCTGGTGGTAAGGGCTCAAAGGGAGGAGAAGAGAGGGGAAAAGTAGAGAAAATGGGAGTGGGGGCGGCAATCAGAATGCAATACACAAGGCATTGAGTACCTGTACTCAACCTGAGATTGCCAAAGGAATGCATATGTGCCTCCTGGTGTGGTGGCATCCTCCTGGAATTCCAGCCCTTGGAAGGATGAGGGAAGGAGACTGAAGTGGGAGGCCTTAAGGAAGAATGGAGAAGGAGGCTGGAGAGAGAGCTCAGGGCTAAGAGCACTTGCTGTTTTTGCAGAGGACCTGGGACAGACAGACAGATAAACACACACACATTTTATATATATATAACTTGAGGTTGAGATGCAGATTAGCAATTGAGTGTTTGTTCTTCAAGGCCCCAGTTTGGGGTGGTGGTGTATACTCTTAATCCTAGCACTCACAAGCAGAGGCAGGGGCCAAGACTCCTATCAAGGATCTTAATAGTTTGTTAGGTGTATAAAACTTGATCCAAGGGCTGGAGGGATGGCTCAGCGGTTAAGAACACTGACTGCTCTTCCAGAGATCCTGAGTTCAATTCCCAGCAACCACATGGTGGCTCACAACCATCTGTGATGGGATCTGATGCCCTCTTCTGGTGTTTCTGAAGACAGCTATAGAACTCATATATATAAAATAAATAAATCTTAAAAAAAAAAAAAAAAAACTTGATCCAAGTTAATTGAATACTGATTTCACTGGACTCAGGATTAAAGAAGTCTGTGTGTATGTTTCTGAGATGGAACTTGGGCTTTATACTTAGTTGGTTGGTTGATTGGTTGGTTGTTGTGTTCCCTCTCCTTTCCTCTCACTCTAGAACTGACTGTGTAGCCTAGCATGGCTTCAAAGTCGTGTCAACCTCCTGTTTTAGGATTACAAGTGTACATTGCGGTCCATATTAGGCAAATGTTTTGTTTAGAAATATGTTGAGAATTAAGGATATAGCTTGAGCCAGGCAGTGGTGGAGCATGCCTTTAATCTTAGCACTTGGGAGGCAGAGGCAGGTGGATTTCTGAGTTTGAGGCCAACCTGGTCTACAGAGTGAGTTCCAGGACAGCCAGGGCTTCACAGAGAAACCCTGTCAAACAAACAAACAAAGAAACAAACAAAAGGATATAGCTTGATAGTTTTAGTATTTGCTTATCATGAACAGAAGCCATGAATCCAAGCCTAGCACTGCCAAAAGAGAGAGAGGGAGAGAAAGGAAGAGAGAAATTCTAAGGTAATAACTATAAATTTCCATGCAATAATCTTTTATTTAAAAAAAGAAGAAATTCTATTTGTTCATTCATTCCTTCCCCAAACATTTATTGAGCACAATTTCTTAATCCCAAGAGAATAGTGGCTGTGGCCTTTAATTAGAACTGTAAAAGACACTGCTGTAGAGTGGAAAAAGCAAGAAAGAAAACAAGCAATTAAGACACTCTGGTGGGTCTTTAATCCCAACACTCAGAAGGCAGAGACAAGCAGTTCTCTGAGTCTGAGGTTAGCCTGGTGTACAGGTGAGTTGCAGACAGCCAGGGCCACACAGAGAAAGCCTTTTTTTGGAAAATATGACAAGAGCAACAAAAAGACATGCTAGTGGATTGAACATAACTAGGGGTAGAAGAAATGAACACGAGGTGAGGCCAAGCTAAGCTAGCCTGGCAGGCAGAAACCAATGGGCACCGATATTTAAATGGCTCCTTAGGGATGAGACAGGGCTGGCAAGTACCTCAGTGGCATGAGACCCTTGAGTCAATCCTCAGTGTTCCCTTGGAAGCAGCAGGAAGTGGGAATGTGGCTGCCGGAGGGGCCTTCTCAGGGAGTGGACAGCGCCCTCCTGCGCTCACCATCCTGGTCTGTATTCTAGGGTCTAGAGCTGTAACAGTGAACAAGACAGGTAAGTGGAGGAGGGAAGAAGTAAAGCCTAAGAAAACCCTGAAACAAGAGAGAAGACAGGAGGCGTCCTGGAGGGCGTGGCATCTGAGTACAGACGAGAGTGAAGCACAAGAGGAACCTCAGAAGGAGGCACAGCAAGTGCAAAAGCCCTGGGCTGGCTGTAGGTCTAGAAATGTGGTGGGTGGAAAGCAAGTCAGCCAGTGACCATAGCTGAGAGGTATTTGGGGAGATACCTTGGAGAACCTGGCATGCATCCCAAGCAACTCCGGTGGGTCATCAAAGAAATGACTGTGGAGTCAGAAGTGAGTTGGAAGATATATACATATGGGGCGGGGGGCATTAGGCATTCTAAGCAAGCTCTTTACCACCTGAGCTGTATCCCTAGCTGCCACGCTCTTTTCACTGATTTCTTTTTCTTTTCTTTCTTTTTTTTCTTTCTTTCTTTCTTTCTTTTTTTTTTTTTACAAACTAGAAACTGAACTAGTCTTTTTTGTTTGTTTGTTTATTTGTTTGGTTGGTTGGTTGGTTTTTCAAGACAGGGTTTCTCTGAGTAGCCCTGACTGTCCTGTCCTGGAACTCTGTAGACTAGACTTGGCCTCGAACTCAGAAATCCGCCTGCCTCTGCCTCCCAAGTGCTGGGATTAAAGGCGTGCGCCACCACCGCCCCGCGAACCTGAACTAGTCTTGATTATAAATAGTTAATCCCCCCTGTTTCTGTAGCCAGGTTACCCAGGTTTAAGACTAGTCACATTTTAGGTCTTTGCAAGACTTGAACAGACTACTTAACATTGTGCTCCAGTGGAGTTGCATCTGCCTCATAGGAATGATAGGAGAATTAAATGGATGTAAATACAGGCACATTTTCAAGGCAGGCATTGTGCCACACACTGCAACCCTAGCACTTGAGAGTCAGGAGAATCAGATCAGGGCTAGGGAGAGGACTCCATTAATAGAATGGTTTGTCAACAACCATGGAGATTTGAGTTTTGTTTTTTTGTTTTGTTTTGTTTTTTGTTTTTGAGACAGGGTTTCGCTGTGTAGTCCTGGCTGTCCTGGAACTCACTCTGTAGACCAGGCTGGCCTGGAACTCAGAAATCCACCTGCCTCTGCCTCCCAAGTACTGGGATTAAAGGCATGCATCACCACTGCCTGGCCTGAGATTTGGGTTCTAATACCAGTACCTGCATGAACAAGAAAAAGTCAGTGTTGTGCATGATGGTGTATGCCTTTAGTCCTAACACTCAGGAGGTAGGGTCAGGCAGAACTCTCTGAGTTCCAGGCCAGCCTCACCTATATAGTGTTCCAAGCCAGCCAGCCAGCGGTACATATTGAGACCTATCTCCAAAAGTTGGAAGTATATATGTGCCAACACTTGTTTCAGAGTCAGTAAAAGAGCATTCAAGGAAATAATGTGGAGAAACAGACAGCCAGACAGACACATATACACATATACACACAGTAGATCACAATAGAGAAATAAGCCTGCTATCAACCTCTGTCCTCTAGGTTGCCTGCAGAAACTCACACACTAAAACAAACACACACAGAAGAAATGTTCAAGGTCACCTAGGTTTCATAACAAGTTCAAGTTCAGCCTGGGACCAGCAGATCCTGTATCAGGCAAAGAGCCAGGCATGGCGATGCGTACCTGGGATCTCAGGACTTCGGAAGCAGAAGCAGGAGAGTCAGCAAAAGTTCAAGGCCAGTTTTGTGTTCCTATCAGGTTCTCAGTAGTTAGGAGTACTTGCTGCTCTTGTGGAGGACAAGTTTGAGCCCAAATACCAATACTGGGAGGCTTGCAACTCCCTGTGAACCCAGCTCTATGAACATTCGAAGCCTCTGGCCTCCCTGGGCACAGAACTCAAGTGTACATACACATACACAGACCTGCACATGCAGAATTAAACAAACAAACAAACAAACAAACAAACAAACGAAGCTGAGCCGAGTGGCCCTCAGCACCTAGGAGGCAGAGGCAGGTGCGTCTCTGTGAGTTCAAGGCCAGCCTAGTCTATATAGTGAGTTCCAGGAAGGGCAGGGCTACATGGTGAGACCCTGTCTCAATAACAACAACAACAACAACAACAACAACAACAACAACAATATAATAGCTCAATGAGAGGAGAACAGACTAAGGCTATGTGTTCAGGAAAAAGAAAATAAGACCTCTTAAACTGAGGGCAAAATGTTCAACCTCCCTTACAATGAGAAAAATGTGGTGGTGCCGTTTTTTAAAAAGATTTATTTATTTATTATATATAACTACACTGTAGCTGTCTCCAGAAAACCAGAAGAGGGCATCAGATCTTATTACAGATGGTTGTGAGCCACCATGTGGTTGTTGGGATTTGAACTCAGGACCTCTGGAAGAGCAGTCAGGGCTCTTAACAGCTGAGCCATCTCTCCAGCCATTATTATTTTTTTTAATCTTTCATATTGGCAAGTCACTAGAAGTTTATTAACACTACTGAGAAGTTGTGGGAAACAGGTGCTAATGGAAGTGTAAATTGATTTAATCCCTGTAGAGGTCAGTCTGGCAATATCTGTCAAAATTACAAATGCATAGACCCTTTGACCCAACAATACCCTGCTAGAAATTTGTTCCTCAGATGTATTTGCACACGTACTAATTGGTCTATGAATGAGGTGATTCATCACAGGTATGTTTGAAAAGGCAAGAACCTGGAACTAATCTAAAGGTTTTAAAGTAGGAACTGGTAAACAATGCTAGTTTATCCATTAGATGGAATACTAAACCACCAAGAGAAAGCAATGCACTATACAAGAGGGGAAGCGGGTATCTAAGAGACTGCATGATGAAACTCCTGTCATCCTGGCACTCAAAAGTCTGAGGTAAAGAGTAACACTGTCCAGGATAGCCTGGGAAAGATGGTTCAAAGCCAGCTTGTGAAATAGAGCAGTATCTTCTTTCACACGGGGAGATAACTACATTTTTTTGATTGTTTGTTTGTTTTTGAGACAGGGTTTCTCTGTGTAGCCCTGACTGTCCTGGAACTCACTCTGTAGACCAGGCTGGCCTAGAACTCAGAAATCCACCTGCCTCTGCCTCCCAAGTGCTGGGATTAAAGGCGTGCGCCACCACCGCCTGACTCATGAAATCTTATCATGAGCACCAAAACAATATGACCAAACTTGGCGTCAAAATCTGTACCTCAAAAATCCAGAGAGAGAGAGAGAGAGAGAGAGAGAGAGAGAGATTCTATGTGAGTAGCCACCATGAAGTGGGTGGCTTTTTACTATTAATTTGTCTGTTTTGACTACCTTTTTTTCAGGGATTGGTGGTGTGTGGATTCTTTGGGTTATAGAATGTGACTCCATTTCAGTGACACCACCAAAAAAAAAAAAAAAATTGTCTTGGTGTTCATTTAAAAAGTTGTCTAATTGCTTCTCAGCCTTTTGGCTAAGATCAAGTATAAAAAGTTGTCTAGTATTCACAGAGATAGACGGGGGCGGGGTGGGAGAGAGAGAGAGAGGGGGGCAACAACATTTATTTTAAATAAACTTTAAAATAGCTTATAAAGTGACTAAGCCAGCTCAGTCAGTCAACAGGTTCTCCAGGGCAGGAGTGAGGATTAAAAAGAAAAAAGACAATTAGACAACATTGTACATTTATTAATGTAAACATTAAATAAATAATGTTTAAATAAACATTATTTATTTAAAATACATTGTAGCATGACCCCAGCCAATTCTGAGGCAGAGGCGGGTTTATTTTTTTCCAATCCGATTTTATACCATTTTAATTACATGCAAGTAATAAGAGCAAGCAGCACAATGAGGAGCAAGCACGGCAATAAGCAAAGCCCAGTGACCATGGTTTCCAAGGCTTATCAGGATATCAAAACATCTGAGCCTACTTCCTCGTCCAAGCCCCAAATCAAATTCTTGCCTGAAGCCTACTTCTTTTGTTCCACCCTAAAATTAGATTCCTGCCTGAACTTACTTCCCTGTTATAGCCTAAAATTAGATTCCTGCTTGAGCTTACTTACTTACTTACTTACTTACTTTATTTATTTATTTATTTATTTATTATTTAAAATATACGGTAGATGTCTTCAGACACACCAGAAGAGGGCATCAGAGCTCATTAGAGATGATTGTTAGCTACCATGTGGTTGGTGGGACCTCTGGAGGAGCAGTCAGTGCTCTTAACTGCTGAGCCATGTCTCCAGCCCCGCTCTCCCAGCTTACTTCCTTGTCCTTGGCTAATGTCAGATTCCTGCCAATCGGCCTCCCAAATGCTCCCCACAATAAAGCAGGGCATGATGGTGCATATTCCTTTAATCCCAGCCTGGGAGGCAGAGGCACATGGATCTCTGTGAGTTCCAGGCAGCCACAACTACATGGTGAGTTCCAGAAGAACCAGAGCTGAATAGTGAGACCCTTGTCTCAGAAACAAAACAAAACAAAACAAAACAAAACAAAAGACCACATTTAAACCTTTAAACAATTCAATTTAAACATCAAGTTCAGGAGCCAGGTATGGTGGTACCAGTTTATAATCCCAGCACTTCAAAGGCCAAGATGGGCAGATCTTTGTGAATTTAAAGCCAACCTAGTCTACATAGTGAGTTCCAGAATAGCCATAGCTACCTAATAAGTCCTTGTTTTTTTTTTAAAAAAAAAAAAAAACAACAAAAAAAACCAAAACCAAAACAAAACAACAAACCTAAGAACAAAAAACAAAAAAAACAAAAACAAAAACCAGAGTTGTAACTGGGCATGATGACTCATGTCTATAATCCCAGTTTTCCAGAGATGAAAGCAAGGGCATTGAGAGCTAAAGAAACCCTCTACTAAGAATGAAGTTTTAAAGCTGACCTGAAGCTGACTGTGTAGATCACACTGGTCCTGAACTCATAGAGAGCCATCTTGGTTTGCATCATGAGTGCTGGAACGAAAGGCATCCTTGAACAAACAAGTATATATATAACAACACTGGGCCCTCAAGATGGCTCAGTGGTAGAAAGCTGTTGCCTTTAAGCCTGAGGACCTGAGTTCAAGCCTTGGGACCACACAGGAAAGAAATGACTCCAGGAGGAGTTCTCTGACCTCCACACACTCACAGACATAACTTACACACTTACTCACTGCTCTATCAAGGCGACGAGACACCATGAGCACAACTACCATGACACAGCAACCCTTTTAAAAGAAGCCATTCGATGGGAGCTTGCTGATAGCAGCTGTGTCCATTATCATGGCGAACAGTGCCGTAGCACAGGCAGGCATGGTGCTAGAGAAGAAACTGAAGAGTTCTACACCTGGATTCACAGGCAGAAGGAAGACAGCAAGTGGGCCTGGCTTACTGATGGTTCTACTTATGCAGGCACCACCCAAAAATAGACAGCTGCAGCATTTACAACCCCCACATTCTTACATTTTTAGTTCCAGATGTAGTCAAGTTGACAACCAAGAATAGACATCAAATGCAAAAATAAATGTAAAAAGTTTCAAGCAAAATTTTGAGGTGTTGATTATTTGTAAATTATATGAAAAAGAAGCCCGATCTGAAGAAACCCACCTTCCTCTTTAGTAAAAGTCTCACTGTATAGCCCTGGCTGTTCTGAAACTCACTAACCTCAAAGTCACAGAGATCTGCCTGCTACTACCTCTCAAGTGCTGGGATTAAAGGGCCAATACAATGTCTCACTCTCTAGCCTAGGCTGGTCTCAAATTCATAGATCTTCCTGCCTCAGTTTCCCAAAGCTGAGATTACAGGTGTGAGTCACCACTGCCAGGTGTTTTTGGAGATGATGGTTCTTGGATCAGAGATATGTGCCACCATACCTGCCCTGAATTTCCCTTTCAGGAAGAAAGGAGACCTGAGATACCCCTCCAGTGCTGGGACTAAAGGGATGCACCACCACTGCCCGGCCAGAAAGAGCTAGTACAATTCAACTGCACAAGAGCAGAGGCAAGGAACCTAGAAAGTAGGAGTGGCAAAGAATGCTGTAATTTCAGTACCCTGGAGGCAGAGGCAGGGGATCTAGACATTAAAGTCATCCTCTGGTACCCAGAGAGTCTGAAGCCAGCTTGGGTTACATGAAACAGTAAAATAAAATAAAATAAGCAAACAGAAATAAAGATAAATAAAAGACGAAAGAAGGGGAAGAGGCAAACCTCTGACGAGATTCCCTATTTTCATTTTCTAATTTGTGTTCTTTTTTCTTTTCTTTCTTTCTTTCCTTCCTTCCTTCCTTCCTTCCTTCCTTCCTTCCTTCCTTCCTTCTTTCCTTTCTTTCTTTGGTTTTTTAAGACAGGGTTTCTCTATATAGCCCTGGTTGTCCTGGAACTCTGTAGACCAGGTTGGCCTCAAACTCAGAAATCCGCCTGCCTCTGCCTCCCAAGTGCTGGGATCAAAGGCGTGTGCCTCCACTGCCCAGCTCTTTCTTTCTTTTTTTCCAAAACAGGGTTTCTCTGTGTAGCCCTGGCTATCCTGGAACTTGAACTACAGACCAGGCTAGCCTCAAACACAGAGATCTGCCTACTTCTGCTTCTGGAGTGCTGTAATTAAAGATGTATGCCACTACAACCCGGCTCTATTTTTTTTTTAACTTTTAATTTTATATATGACTGTGTGTGTGTATGCAGGAATGTACTAGTGCCCACAGAGACCAGCGGCATCTGATCCCCTGCACCTGGAGTTCCAGGCAGGCATGAGCTGGTTATGGATGCTGAGAACTAAACTTGGGTCCTCTGCAAGAACACTAAGCACTCAGCTGCTGAGCCGTTTCTCCAGCCTCAAATCCCTGTCCTGCTTCCAAACATTTTCACGGTCTAATTTTGTAACTTAAACTTTTGTTGTTGTTGCTGTTCTTAGGATTGTTTTTGTTTTTTATGTTTGTTATAAGACAAGGTCTAATATAGCCAGAGCTGGCCTGGAATTTCTGTGCTCCATCCCCTGCTGCTGGGATGATAGCTGTGTGCCACGTACCTGGCTCATAACACTAAGTCTTCAAAGAGTTGTTCACCCTGCGTAATTCTTGCCAGACTGCAGTAACATATCCCCTGTAGGGACAGAATTTGGAATAGAGATGTGCGCTCCTAAGGAAGGTTTGCTTGTCCCCTGAGCAAACCTTGGACGTTTGCTGTCTGCCAGGAGACCATATTGTCTCAGTTCTTAGACAGCCAACAACGTTATTTCCTGCACAAGACCTTGGTGGTCTTCTGTTGGTTCTCTTCATAATTTGTTTGTGACTCTGTTTTTATCTCAACATTCTAGGCAATTCAGGCAATTTGATTTTGAAGCCCCACTTTACTGTGCTGTTTCTGCCAGTTCTTTCTCTGCCCCTTTATTTATTTGTAGTACTGGACACCAAACCCAGGGCTTCTTGCACGCTCTGCCACTAAGCTATACTCCCCCCTCTCCCTATAGGTCACATATAACTTTGTTTTGCTTGAGATGGGCTCTTGTTTTGTATCTGGAACTCACTATATAGCCCAGACCATCCTTGACCAGCTAGCCTTCCTTCCTTGACCTTTTTGAGTGCTGGGGTTAGAGCTGTGCCTGGATTCTTTTTACATCAGTTTAGTGATCTGCCCCCTCCTTCCCTCCTTTTACCCTTCCCTCTAACCTTATTTTTGCTCCTGAAGAAATATTTGCTAATCTTTTGCCCCACCCCTGTTAAGCTTCAATACTTAAAAATACAGAACCGCCAGACGGTGGTGGCGCACACCTTTAATCCCAGCACTTGGGAGGCAGGGGCAAGCGGATTTCTGAGTTCGAGGCCAGCCTGGTCTACAGAGTTCCAGGACAGCCAGGGCTATACAGAGAAACCCTGTCTCAAAAAAAAAAAAAAAAAAAATACAGAACCAACCCTACTCCATCCACAAGAAAATGGGGAAAATCCATCCTTGTCCCAATCTCACTTTTGATTCCCCAAAGGCAGAGAACTCCAGTTTGAAATGTGAAAAGACTGAGCAGGGGCGCCACCCTCTTGGTCACAGCTTATACAAAAGTACCCCCACTACTGAGATTCAGCCAGAGGGTCCTCAACAGAGATGACAGGAGCCTGGAGGCCCAAAGTCTTCAGGCTCCTGGAGCTAGGAGCAGGTAAACTTGTGCGATAGATAGAAAGATGTGGAGCCAGTTAAATCCTAAGAACTCTACTGGAGGCTTACTTCCAGTAAGGGTTACATTTAGTATTCTGTATCTCCCTATAACACTAGAGCCCCTCTTACTGTGGGGTAAACTTGGGTAAATTCTGACACACTAAACAGAGGATTCCACTAACTTGCTTCAAAGCTTCCTAATTGTGGCAATAGAAGCATGGATTCTTCAGGTAACACAGGCCATTGGGACAACTTAGATTTTGCGAATGCTGGACTAGATGAGGGGCTGGAGAGAAGGCTTAGGGGTTAACAGCACTTGCCACTTTTCCAGAGGACCCGAGTTTGGCTCCTAACATCACATCAGGCAGCTCACAACAGCCTATAACTCGAGTCACAGGAAATCTAACACTCTCTTCTGACCTCTGAGACAATCTGCACACACATGTGTACAACACACACACATATAGACATTAAGTGAACCTTAAAAAAAAATGGGTGTAAGACCTTGAGGCTTTCTGAGCCCCTGGACTAATCTATATAGTATAGCTTTCTTGGCCTTCAGAATCCTTTCTTCACAACATAGACCTTTTGTACATGAGAAGCTTTGTAGTTTTATGCTGGTACAATGGGAAAAAGTTGGAACTGGTTACATTGGTAAAATTCATAAAATACCATTTAAAAAGTTTGTTTTTTTTAATTTAACTATAATAGTTTCATTAATTGAGAATTCCATATGTACAATGTATTTTGATCATATTTACACTCTGTTTTCTCCCACTAAGAAGCCCTTTTCAAAGCTAGGCATGCTGGCCTGCAATGCCAGCTTTTGTCGGGTTAAGGCAAAGGATCACCAGTTCCCAGTCTGGGCCTCTGCAGGAGGCTAGCACTGCTTTCTCATTCTTTACTGTAGAGGTCTGCAGGCTTGTTTTATCCCAGCGTCCTGGGTAGCATATGGTTCTTGCTCAGCTGTCATGTTACTTATTTAGTTATTAAGACAAGGGCTCATATATCTCAGGCAGGTCTGGAGCTTCCTATGTAGCTGAGGGGAACCCTGAATTCTTAATCCTCCTATCTCTACCTTCCTATCACTAGGATTACAGGCATGTGCTACCTACAATATCATTCATTTATGTATGTCTCTGTGTATATATAATATACATACATAAAAAATATATATGTATATACATATATATATATATATAATGGCTTTTTAAAAGTTTTTTTTGTCTGCTTGCTTTTTGGTTTTTATTTTATTTTAATTTTGGTTTTTCGAGACAGAGTTTCTCTGTATAGCCCTGGCTGTCCTGGAACTCACTCTATAGACCAGGTTGGCCTCGAACTCAGAAATCCACCTGCCTCTGCCTCCCAAGCGCTAGGACTAAAGGTGTGCACCACCACCACCTGGCAGCACTGTTGATTTTTATTAACCTTTATTTTTTATTTTATGTGTTTGGGTGTTTTTCCTGCATGTATGTCTGTTTACTATATGCATGCATTGTCTTTGGAGGCCAGAATTTATTTATTTATTTATTTATTTATTTATTTATTTATTTATTTTTTATTGCAGGGCAGTGGTGGCGCATGCCTTTAATCCCAGCACTTGGGAGGCAGAGGCAGGAGGATTTCTGAGTTTGAGGCCAGCCTGGTCTACAGAGTGAGATCCAGGACAGCCAGGACTACACAGAGAAACCCTGTCTTGAAAATCCAAAAAAGAAAAAAAAAGATTTATTTATTATTATAATTAAGTACACTGTAGCAGTCTTCAGACACACCAGAAGAGGGCATCAGATTTCATTATGGATAGTTGTGAGCCACCATGTGGTTGCTGGGATTTGAACTCAGGACCTTCAGAAGAGCAGTCAGTGCTCTTACTCACTGAACTATCTCACCAGCACCTGGAGGCCAGAATTTCAATGAGAATTTACCTATTTTTCATCCCTCCTCTAATTCTATATATACACCTTACTGATACCATTGTACATGACCCACTTGGGATTGTATAACTTATCAAGGGTCTCATCCCTGGAGTAAACTTTGTCTCTTTCTTTCTCAGGAGCCATTGATTTCCTGTATCTGTTCATCTAGGGGTAGGCCCTTGTTTGGTTTCTCCTATACACATTGGCATGCCAACTTGTATTCTTTTTTTTTTTTTCAGTCTCTTTTTAAAGATTATTTATATGAGTACACCATTGCTCTCTTCAGACACACCAGAAAAGGGCATCAGATCCCAGTTCAGATGGTTGTGACACATCATATGGTTGCTGGGAATTGAACTCAGGACCTTTGGAAGGCAGTCAGTGTTCTTAAGTGCTGAGCCATCTCTCCAGTCCCCAACTTGCATTCTTATTGACAATATTGTCAATGACAACTGGTATTATCATTATGCAGGTGTCATTTAGGCAATCATATTGTTGAGATTTTCATGGGCACAACTTCTCTGTCATGTCTAGAAGATGCTATCTAGCAGTATCTAGCAGCAGGTGGCCTTGTTTTCTGGCTCCAACAGTCTTTCTTCCCTGTCTTCTGCAATGTTCCAAGAGCTTTTTTTTTTTTTTTTTTTTTTTTTGGTTTTTCCAAGACAGGGTTTCTCTGTCTAGCCCTGGCTGTCCTGGAACTCACTCTGTAGACTAGGCTGGCCTCGAACTCAGAAATCTGCCTGCCTCTGCCTCCCAAGTGCTAGGATCATAGTGCCACTTGAACCTCTGGAAATGTCTTGCCAAGCTGGTAGTATTCTGAGGCTTAACAACCAGGCAGGGCTGTTAACTCCTTGCATAGCATCATCTTACAGTCCTATGAGAGCTAGTCCTCGGGCCTCTAGGTCAGGACTAACTTGATTCCTCCAAGCCATGTGGCAGAAGTGTATGGTGTCTTCAAAATAGCATCTTCAGTTCTGGGATATACCAAGGGCCATTACAATAACTTATATTGTTTTCAGAGTTTAGATTTCCCACCCTTTGAGTAATATTTTTAGAAACACTCAGAACTAATATGAATTCCAGTGTTATCAGTCATCATCATCATCACCACCACCACTACCACTGTCATCATCTGAGACAATCTCACTCTGTACCTTCAGACCTCAAATTGTCTATGTAGCCAAGGATGACCTTGAGCCTCCTGGCTCTTCTGCTTCTGCCGCTGGGAATGCAACATGGTAACCATGCAGAGCTCAACTCAAATTTTTTCTTTGTTCTATTCTGTTTGTTTGTTTGTTTGTTTGTTTGGTTGGTTGGTTTGGTTTTTGAGGTAAGTCTCACAATGCAGACTTGACTGGCCTCAAACTCATAGAAATCTGCCCCTCCAGTGCTGGGTTTAAAGGTTTGCTCAGTTAAGTTCAAATTTGAATAGTCTCTGTCTTTATCCTACCATAAGACATTTCGCTCATAATCTCGGTCTCTTTATTGAGACTATAGTTGGTAGATTGTCATCAACATTGATTGAAAGTTTTCTAGAGAACAATTTCAGGCCTGTACCAGATCCAGATCAAAACATGCATTTCCATAGGCCTGCAGGATGATTCCTGTTTATGGTAAAGTCTGAAAAGAGTTAATCCAGTTGGTTTGCACCTTTCAGTCCTCTTCTTCCTTCCCCTAGTGTGCTGGAATAACTTCAAACATCCTGCAGTTCAATCCCCTGCTGCTGTTAACATTTGGGGGGAAGGCTTGCAGTAAGGGTTGACTCTCAGTGTGCTGTTTTGCAGCATCTGTGGCCTCTTTTAGATGCCAGTAGCATCTCCTGGACCAGTTGTAACCCTCAAAAATGGCTACAAGTCAGTTATTACAATGTGGATTGCTGTCTATATGCAGGTTGAGGGCAGGCACAAGATAAGGCTAGAGCCTGTGATTGGACAGTGGAAAAAGAAGGCAGGCTAAAAGAGAAGAGTATAGAGAGACAGAAAGACAGAGAGGGAGTCAGAGATGAGGAGACAAGATGGAACCTATAGAAGAGAAAGAGGAACCAGAACTAGGCAGTCCTGAGAACCGTATGTATTGGGGATTATTTTCTTTCTTTCTTTCTTTCTTTCTTTCTTTCTTTCTTTCTTTCTTTTTTTCTTTCTTTCTTTCTTTTGGTTTTTTTTGAGACAGGGTTTCTCTGTATAGCCCTGGCTGTCCTGGAACTCACTCTGTAGACCAGGCTGGCCTAGAACTCAGAAATCCACCTGCCTCTGTCTCCCAAGTGGTATTGGGGATTTCTTAGATGATTAAATAATAAGTAGGATGAGTTTGCCACATCTAGGTGTACAACTTCTGTTTATATTAATTGAGTTTTAAGTTCTTTGTATGGGTATTTTGTGGGTTGAGAATTTACTGATATAAATCTGACTGATAAATTACAAGCCTCTAGAGTTTTGATTTTGCAGGATTAGGATTACGGGAAGCGGTGGGGGGCTTGTGACAGCTAACCACAGGGGGCAGATGGTTGGAATGCAAGCAGGATCCCCAGCAAGAGAACAGAATTGGGGGACCATGGAGACCCTGGTGGCAGGAAACCAAGTTACTAGAACATAGCCGGTGCTAGTGTGTGTGCCACCTTTTTATTATTTCACACATTACTATACTTTTTTTTTTTTTGTTTTAGACAGGTTTTCTCTGTATAGCTCTGGTTCTCCTGGGACTAGCTCTGTAGACCAGACTGGCCTTGAATTCAGAGATCCTTCAGCATCTGCCTCCCAGTGCTAAGATTAAAGTCATGCAACACCACTACTCAGTTTATATATTTTTTAATTTTTTTTTTGTTTGTTTTTTTTGAGACAGGGTTTCTCTGTGTAGCCCTGGCTGTCCTGGTACTCACTTTGTAGACCAGGTTGGCCTTGAACGTAGAAATCCGCCTGCCTCTGCCTCCCAAGTGCTGGGATTAAAGGCATGTGCCACCACTGCCCAGCTATATTTTTTAATTTAATTTTTTGATATTTACTCAGTTGATTTTATGTGTTTCTTTCAGTACGTATATCCATGGACCATGTGTGAAGGTGTCTGTCGAGGGGTATTGGATGCTCCTGGAACTGGAGCTATTTACAGATGATTGTGAACCATTCCATGAGCTCTGGAAACAAACCTAGGTCTTCTGCAAAAGGAACAAATGCTCTTCACCACTAAGTATCATCTAGCCCTCACTATTGTGCTGCTTTCTTTCTTCCATTCCGTCCTTCCTTCCATTTATTTGTTTTGAGGCAGGGTCTCTCTAGACAACACTGGCTGTCCTGGAACTATTACACTTTACTGCTATTTCCATTCTAACCTACCTGTAATGTGCTCTGATTCTGACCTTGATAGACAATATTGTATACTTTTTTTCTGTTTGTGGTTTGGTACTAGGGATTGAGCCTAGGGCATTGTGCATGCTAGGAGAGTGTTCTCCTGCTCAGCACAACCTCAGTCCTTTTTAAAATTAATCAATAATTAATATATTTACTTATTTGGTTTTGTAACTCTGTTGACCTTTATTTCTTTTCTTTTTCTTTTTTTGGTTTTTCAAGACTAGGTTTCTCCATATAGTCCCGGCTGTCCTGGAACTCGCTCTGTAGACCAGGCTGGCCTCGAACTCAGAAATCCGCCCGCCTCCGCCTCCCAAGCGCTGAGATTAAAGGTGTGCACCACCACTGCCCGGCTTTTCTTTCTTTTCTTTCTTTCGGCTCAAAGACGATTTTATTAGAAGAAAAAGCTCCTATGGTCAGGAACCTACTGTAGTGACTACTCCTGGTTATCAGCTTGAACCCCCTCAGGCCCAAGGGCTGCTCCTCCCACTGATGTCCAAGAAGGCCATCCTCTGCCACATATGCAACTGGAGCCATGGTTCCCTCCATGTGTGCTCTTTAGTTGGTGGTCCAGTCCCCAGGAGCTCTAGGGGGGTCTGGCCAGTTGACACTGTTGCTCCCCCCCCCCCCAATGGGGCTGCAAATCCCCTTAGCTCCTTCAGTCCCTTCTCCAACTCCTCCATAGGGGACTCTGCACTCAGTCCAATGGCTGGTTGTGAGCATCCAAGCATCCACTTCGGTATTTGTTAGGCTTTGGCAGAGCCTCTCAGGAGATGGCCATATCAGGCTTCCTTCAGAAAGCACTTCCTTGCATCCACAATAGTGTCTGGGTTTGGCAACTATGATCTTGATTTTGAGGCTGAGAGATACAAGTTTCTGACCTGGATCTTGGCATGGAGATCTTGAGGTATACGTAGTAGCTATGAATCCCAAAAGACTAAGGCAAGGAGATTTCTGAGTTCAAAGTCCCAGATCCAGGCTTGGTGATACACACCTTTAATCTGGGCCACACCTTCTGCTGTACACCTATATAAGACATTGGAAGACGGAAGACGCTCACTTCTTTGTCTGCTTGCCTCTTGGGACTGAGAAACTGCTGCTGTCAACCATTGTTGGGAGTTGGACTACAGACTGTAAGTCATCAACAAATTCCTTTACTATATAGAGACCACCCATAAGTTCTGTGTCTCTAGAGAACCCTAACTAATGCACCTATAAATCTCTCCAGCTGCCTCCCTCCTCCTATCTCTGGAAGAGAATGAAGGAGAAGGCGAAAAGCCATGCTAATTAAGCTGGCATGGAGATCAGACACTCAGAGGACAAGCAACCACGTGCTGGGGAGGGGGGCTTTAGAAAAAGAGTAAGGAGCCCAGGGTAGCAGAAAAAGCATCCTTAATTCTGGCCACCCTCTAAAAGAGAGGAGAGAGAAAAAAAAAAAAAGAAAGAAAGAAAAGTTAAAAAGCCTTGTGCTTTTTTGCTCAGGCCAAAAACCTGTCAGACCCAGGCAAACTTCATGGTGACTTGTGACTTGGAGGGATTGTCTCTTCTTTTGGTTTTTGTTTTTGTTTGTTTGTTTGCTTCTTTGTTTTGTTTTGTTTTGTTTTGAGACAAGGTTTCTCTGCATAGCTCTCGATGTCCTGGAACTTAGACCAGGCTAGCCTCGAACTCAGAAGTCCACCTGCCTCTGCCTCCCAAGTGCTGGGATCAAAGGCGTGTGC
>JADRCD010231116.1:22157-69973 GCA_019843815.1 Montemys delectorum
CTCTCTCTCTCTCTCTCTCTCTCTCTCTCTTTCTCTCTCTCTCTCTTTCTTTCTCACCCCCTCTCTCTTTCTTCTTTCTTTCCTCCCTTCCTCCCTCCCTTCCTTCCTCCCTTCTTTCTTTTAAGACAGGCTCTTACTATTTTGCCCTGGCTGGTCTGAAACACTTTTATGTAGATTAGGTTAGACTTGAATCTTCGAATTCATAGCTGTCCACCTGCTTGCCTCCCTATTTAAGAGTTTCACCACTGGGCCTAGCTGGCCTGAACTCTTCTCCCTGACTGATTTTGAACTCCTAACCTTCCTGCCTCAGTCTCTCAAATGCTAGGATTACAGTGTCAATATCATATTGGCTTTTTTACTTAAAATTTTATATTTTGAATTACATCTAACACCTACTATCCATCTATCTATTAGGGGAGTACATGCCACACCTTGTTAGAGTTGACTCTCTTCTTCCATCATGTGGGTCTGTGACTCTATCTCAGGTCATTAAGCTTTGTAACAAGAACTTTTACCCACAGAGCCCTGTGTGTGACAGTCAGAGGATAACTTGGGGGAGCGGGTTGTTTCTTTCTAGCATGTGGTTTCAGGGGTTGAACTCAGGCCCTCAGGCTTGATGGAAGACTCCTTTAGTGGCCAAGTCTCCTTGCCAGGCCTTAATTTTTCATTCTTGAAGCATGGTCTCCATAATTTTCCCAGTTGGTCTTAAACCTGTGATAACTTTCACCTCCTATATTACTGAGTTGTGTCAACATAAAAAAACTATAGCTTTTATCTTAAAGGAAATAAGAGATAGCTTATTCTGGAGCCATTTTGAGTGACCATGCGCAGTACACAGATTTAGGTACCCCAAACTTCACATCCCAATGTGGAAACAATTCAATGAAGTTTTATTGTTATAAAGAATAAAGAAAGTCATAAATCAAGGCAAGATTAAAATATATTATTGAGCACATCAGAGAGATAGTTACAGCAAGATGGGGGAAGATTTTCTAAAGGCCCAAGATGCTGTATGAGGACATTTTTGGCATTTTGATTGGTCTAAGCTAGTAGTCTACTATGTTTAATAGATTCCAAACATTTTTTATCTGTTAGCCACAGGATGTTGGTTTCTATGCAGAAGTAGACAAGGAATAGCTCTGGAGGCTAAAGGTAGCCCAGAATAAGGTAATTACCCTCTGGGCCTGTAGCATTTCAATGTGCCACCCCTCCCTCTCTTCCCCCACTCCCCTGCCACCAGTACTGGAATTTTTTTTTTTGAGACAAGTTTCTCTGTTTAGTCCTGGCTGTCCTGGAACTCATTCTGTAGACCAGGCTGACCTCGAACTCAGAAATCTGCCTGCCTCTGCCTCCCAAGTGCCGGGATTAAAGGCGTGCGCCACCACTGCCGGGTGCTTTCTTTAATTTTTTTTTTTAAAAGATTTATTTACTTATTATATGTAAGTACACTGTAGCTGTCTTCAGACACACCAGAAGAGGGCATCTGATTTCATTACAGATGGTTGTGAGCCACCATGTGGTTGCTGGGATTTGAACTCAGGACCTTCGGAAGAGCAGTCAGTGCTCTTAACTGCTCAGCCATCTCTTCAGCCCGCTTTCTTTAATTTTTAATGTATAATTTATGTTTACTTTATGTTCGTTGTTGTTTTGCATATACCTTAAATCCCAGCATTCAAGAGGCAAAGGTAGGCAGATCTCTGTAAGTACAAGGCCAGCCTTGTCTACACAGCCAGTTCTATGACATACAGATCTACATAGACCTTATCTCAACAACAACAACAACAACAACAACAACAACAACAACAACAACAGAAAGGTCTGGGCAAGTGTCTTAGTTTGGATTTTATTGCTATGAAGAGATACCATGACCATGGCAACTCTTATAAAGGCAAACATTTCATTGGAGATGGCTTACAGTTTCAGAGGTTTAGTCCAGTATCAGCATGGCAGAGTGCAAGTAGACATGGTTCTGGAGAAGGAGCTGAGAGTTCTACAGCAGGATCTGCAAGCAGCAGAAGGAGACTGTGTACCACACTGGACGTAGCTTGAGCTTAGGAGACCTCAAAGCCCGCTTCCACAGTGACACAGTTCTTCCAACAAGGGCACACCAACTCCAACAAGGCCATGCCAACTAATTGTTCCTATGGGACAAGCATTCAAATATATAAGTATATAGGGGCCATACCTATTCAAACCACCACAGCAAGCATTTATCCCTTTGTTTGAACTTCTAATCTCTAATCTTTTTGGTTTTTTCAAAACAGGGTTTCTCTGTATTGCCCAGGCTGTCCTGGAACTCACTCTGTAGACCAGGCTGGCCTGGAACTCAAAGATCTGCCTGCCTCTGCCTCCCAAGCACTGGGATTAAAGACGTGCACCACCACTGCCCGGCCAAACTCCTAATCTTTTATTCCCCAAGCTAAAAAGGTTATTTGCCAATCATGGTGACACATATCTGGAATCTCAGTACTGGGGAGGCTAAGGAAGAAGGCTTATAAATCTGAGGTCAGTTTAGTGAGTTCTAAGCTAAGGCTTTATTATAGCAAGACCTATTTCAAAGCAACAACAGCAAAAACAGCAAAAAAGCAGTAAGACCAGCAAAAAAGCAGTAAAAACAGCAAAAGTATGTGGTTTGAGATATAAGTAAGTGGTAGAGCACTTACATAGTATGTTTAAGATTCAGGTTCAAAGTCTGGAGAGACAGTCAGTGGTCAAGAGGGTGTGCTACTCTTTTAGAGGATGACAGTTTGATTCCCAGCACCCAAGTTTGGTTGCTCACAACTGCCTACAATTACAGTTCCAAAGAATCTGAGGGTTAACTTCAGGAGACCTCAGAGACACCTGCACTGTCATTGCAAGCACATACACACATGTGGCATACACACATAAACACACATACTTACACAAGAGCAAAAATAAATATAAAAAAAATTTACTGAGTGTGGTGGTGTGTGCTCATAATTATGATTTCAAGACCAGTCTAGACTGGTCTTGAAATAGTGAGTTCCAAAGCTACATAGTGAAATTCTGTCTTGAAAAAGAAAAACAAACAAACAAACAAACAAACAAGAAAACAACAAACTCAAAACTTTTCCTTACTCGATTTCCAGTACTGCAGGTGAAAAACTAGTAGAGTTGGAGGTGGGTCTCAGGGAACAGAGTGCTTGCCTAGCATACAGGAAATCCTGGGTCCCTCCCCAAAGGACACATAGGCTGAGAATGAGAGCAGACACCTGTAATACCAGCACTTGGGAGGCAGAATCAGGAAGAGCAGAAATTCAAGGTCATTCTTGGATACATACAGAATTGGAGGTCTATCTAGGATAGAGAGACCTTGTGTCAACAAATCAAAGCTAAACAAAATGGGAGCTGAAGAGGTGGCTCAGTTAAGAACACCTGTAACTCTTACACAAGACCTCCTTTGCATCAGCAAGATGGCACCTCATAACCATCTAAGAAAATTCTAGTCCCAGGGAATCCAATATCCTCTTTTTTGACCTCTGTAGGTACTGAACATGAATATGGCACACACATGTGTGCAAGTACAAGATCTATACACTTAACATACTTAAAAAAAATCTAAAAACAAAACACAAGTGTACATGTACCCCGTCCCACACATGCAAATGTCCATGCCCACATGAACATACATACAAATAATGAATTTACCAGGTACAGTAGCACATCTCTGTAAACTTAGCATTTTGGAAGTTGAGATTAGAGGAACACTGAAAGTTCAAGTCCATCCTGGTCTATGCTATGCATATATAGTGAATTCCAGACCAGCTTGGGCTATG
This sequence comes from Montemys delectorum, assembly GCA_019843815.1. Taxonomy (NCBI): domain Eukaryota; kingdom Metazoa; phylum Chordata; class Mammalia; order Rodentia; family Muridae; genus Montemys; species Montemys delectorum. The sequence goes on from JADRCD010231116.1 coordinate 25,955, forward strand.
AAGCGAGATTCTGTTTTCAAAAAGTGTGTATGTGAAAAGGTTAATTACTCAATTAAATGGAAGCATATTATAGCTTTAATCTTGTAATTTGTGTATTCTTCAAACAGCTCAGAGCCAAACGTTCAAATTAGAATGCTTATGTAGCAATAACTTAGAAAGAATGCTTGTCCTTAGTTTGATTCTCAACAATACACACAGAGCTATGAGAAGCTGGGTGTAGTGGCTGTCTGTGATTCAAGCCCTGGGGTGATAGAGTAGGAGGGTTATGAATTTAAGGCTATGCAGGGCTCTATAGAGTTATTGTCTCAGAAGAATCAACCAAACAAAAATGCTCATTCTATCCCAGTGTGATGGCAGACACCTTTAATCCCAGCATTCCAGAAGGAGAGGCAGGTGGATTTCTATGTGAGTTTGAGGCCAGCCTGGTCTACATAGTGAGTTCCAGGACAGCTAGGGGTATACAGTGAAACCCTGTCTCAAAAAAACAAAAACAAAAACAAAAACAAAGTACAAGATTATTTTCAGGCAATGGGAGATCCTGTGTCGAAACTGGTATCTTTTAGGGGACACTTTGGCAGTACCTATCAAAAGAAATATGCATGGCCTTTTGATACCATAATCTCAAGTGTAGGACTTTAACCTAGAAAAATGTCCATGTTTGTACCAGAAGATAAGTGTATGAAACTACTAACTTTAGCTTTGTCATAGGCAAAACAGGAAATAGCTTACTTATCTACTGGAGGGGAACTGTTGAATCATTTATGGCATTGAAAAGGTGGGGAGACCTGGCATAGTGGTCCATACTCAAAATCCCAGCCTAGGAGGTGGAGGTAGGAAGATCAAAAGTTCAACAGTAGCCTCAGTGCCATAGAGAGTTTAAGACTATTGTAAAGGGGGCTGGAGAGATGGCTCAGCGGTTAAGGGCACTGACCGAAGGTCCTGAGTTCAAATCCCAGCAACCACATGGTGGCTCACAACCATCCATAATGAGATCTGACGCCCTCTTCTGGTGCTTAGTGTACTTACACACTGCTGCACTGTAGACTTATAGTGTACAGTGTGCTTACATCTATATACTTAAATCTCTCTTTTTTTTTTTTTTTGGTTTTTCGAGACAGAGTTTCTCTGTATAGCCCTGGCTGTCCTGGAACTCACTCTGGGTAAAATGGCAGATGTAGGGGAGCTTTACTTTGACTGTTTCTTTTGCCATTGTTAGAATTGTTAGCAAAGATAGAATATAGTTTTAACTTATTTTATTTATTTATTTATTTATTTATTTATTTGATTTTTTTGAGACAGGGTTTCTCTGTGTAGCCCTGGCTGTCCTGGTACTCACTCCGTAGACCAGGCTGGCCTCGAACTCAGAAATCCACCTGCCTCTGCCTCCCAAGCGTTGGGATTAAAGGCGTGTGCCACCACCACCCTTTTATTTATTTTTTCTAAGATTTTATTTTTTATGAATATGAGTACACTGTCACTCTCTTCAGACACATCAGAAGAGGGCATTGGATTCCATTACAGATTTATTTATTTATTTTATATGTGTATGATCACACTGTTGCTGTCTTCAGACACACCAGGAGAGGGCATAAGATCCCACCACAGATGGTTGTGAGCCACCATGTGGTTGCTGGGAATTGGACTTAGAACCTCTGGAAGAACAGTCAGTGCTCTTAACCGCTGAGCCATCTATCTCTCCAGCCCCTGAATATAGTTTTATTTACCTTTTTGAGATAGATTCACTATGTAGTTCAGGCTAGCTTCTTCCTTCAGCCTCCTGACCTTGGAGTCATAGGCATGCACCACCACACTAGGAAAATACTATTTGTTTGTTTGAAGACAGGGTCTGTTAGGCCTGGAACTCTATATGTAGACCAGGCTAGTCTTCAACTCACGAAGATCTGCCTGCCTCTGCCTCCCCAGTGTTGCTACTAAGGGTGTGTCCCACGATGCCCAGCCACAAAGACTATTTTTCAGAAGAGCATACATATATCTGTAATTCCAGCCAGCACTAGAGACAAACACAGGAAAATTTTGAGTTCAAGGTCAGCTTGCTATTTATCTAGTCACAGGATGCAGAGGCACTAGGGAGGCAGAGGCAGGATGATCACTGCCAGTTCTAAGGGCTATACACTAAGTCTGTCTCAAAAAAGGGAAAGGAACGGACGAATTAGCTCAGCAAGGTGCTCTGATTCCCTCACTTGAGCTGTCCCAAACAGCCTCTGACCCAAAGAAACAAACTGTTCTGTAAAAATAACTTCCTCATGGGGCTATAAAGAATTCAATAGAACATTGCACATAAGGTCTTAGATACCCCTTAATTTACATTTCCATATCCCTATCCTTGGGGGTAGGACTGATTTTTAACTCTTGAAGGTAATGAAAATGTATAAACAGTGTCGGGTCTGGGTTCCGATTATCTATTTGTTTTTGTGTATAGGAATAGAATCTTCTGCCTCCAGCTGACACTGCATTGTTTCTGTAGCTGAGGATGGCCTTGCATTCCTACTCTTCCGGTCACTTCCTCCCAAGTGCTGGGAGTTCAGGCCTGTGACATTAGGCCTGGTCAACTGTGTTGACTTAATAAATGATCTATCCATCTCTTTGTGGCACAACAGACAAGTCAATTTTGGTGGGTTGCTGGTTCTGTTTTCCCCCCAGATAGGGTTCTCTTTGTAAAATCCTGGCTGTGTTTGAAGAGATCTGCCTGCCTCTGCCTTCCAATGTTGGGATTAAAGGTGTGTGCCACCACGGCCTAACTGCTGGCTGTTTTAAGCAACCCTCATCAGCAAAGTTGACCTGGCACTTGGGAACCATCTGTTAACGTATGGGCGTGGCAGATTAAGGGCACCAAGATGAAAGAAGTTGGCACAAGATCCGTCTATACGCATTGTTAAATTAGTAACAGGACTTTCAGTGTTTTCAGGACTAATTTTTAGAACTAACTTCTTGTTGATGCAGTCTGGAGAGAAGAGTTACATTTTTAGGGAGGCTTGCCCCATACCTAGACAACCGTTTCCAGGCGCCAGAACTGCACGCCCCACAGTTTATGCCAACCTCTGCCCGCGTTATTCCGGTCCCCAACTGCGGGGCCCAAACCCAGGCCTCTACAATGGATCCAAGGCTCAGGGCCTACCATCCGGCACCTATGTGTTCTTTTCGGTCCTCCGCCTCCGCCTATCCCGAGGTAGAAACAGGGTGTGCCCTCCCTTTTCCGAGCACAGACCCCCATCCTAGGGGCGGATGCTGGGGGCCCCAGGACGAGGCCCCGGAGGTTGGCGGGAGCCCGAGGGGGCGGGCCGCCAGGGAACGGGGGAAACAGAGAAGAGCGGCGCGCGCGGCGCTCAAACTCGCGCCGCCTTCTGCTCAGGGGCGAACCCCACCCTCTCCGTCACCAAAGGCGCCCAGCCAATGGGCGAGCCGGAAAGGCCGGGCTTACAAGCGAGGGACCGAGAGGGGGAGCCACGCGAGGGGGAAGGGATGTAGAAGGCGGGCTGCACTTGACTGATAGCTCCCTCTAGCCAATCCTCCGTGAGGCTTCTCCGCTCTCTTTGCTGGGCTCTGTTCGACGTCCCACCTTCTCTTCCTCCACCCCCCCCCTCGCTCCTTCGCGTCCCGCCCCGTCTCCCCTCCCCCACTCTGCGGGCAAATCACTGCTGGAAAGAGGCGGGGGCCTGAGCGGCAGGCTCGTGTGGAGCCTTGAGGTAGGATTGACGGGCGCTCCGACCAATAAGAGGTAGGCTGATGGCGCGGCTGTGGCCGGGGCCGACCAATGGGCGCGCGGCCTGGGGGCGGAGGCCCAGGTTCCAAACGCTCCGCGGCGCCATGGGCTGAAAACTCAACCGAGATGGAATCTCCCAGTCTGAACCGGTTTCAACCGGTTCCGAGTTTGAGGCACTAGGAGGAGGGGGAGAAGCGGCTGCAGCGGCCGCGGCAGGAGCAGCGGGAGCTTCAGCATCAGCAAGAGCAACAGTAGCTACAGCCCCGGCGGCCGTGCCTGTTCCAGCCTTTGCTGCAGCAGTCGTGCAACCATCCCGAGGGGGAGGGGGGAGCCACCAGTCGCTGAGGAGCACGCGAAGGGGGGAAAGTTTAGGCTAGACCGGGTGGGGGAGCCCGGCGCCGGAGCGGCGTGAGCGAGGGAGCCCTGTGTGGTCGGGGGAGCCTGACTGCAACTGGCGGCAGAGCGGCCCCGGCCGTACGGACTCGCGCTGCTGCTCCCGCCGCCGCCTGTGGCTGGAGGGTCCTGGGCTCCGTCTCACGGACTGGCCCGCTCCCCTCCCCCTTCCTTCCCTCCCCAGCCGGGCGGGAGCATTTATTCCTCGGATTAATTCCCCTTTTTGGTGGGGCGCGTGTGTGTGCGTGCGCGCGTGTGTGTGCGTGAGTGTGTGTTGGGTGGAGTTGTCCCTGGAATAGTAAATATTGAGCTTTTTTTTTTTTTTTGCCCTTCTCTCTCTTTTTTTTTTTTTTTTTGAAATCTCTCTTTTTTTTTTAAGGTGGGAAAACTGTGAAACCCACCTTGATTTCCTCCCCTCTCCCTCCTCCCCACTTTCCCTCGCCCCAAGCCCGGACAAGGAAGGAAGAAGCAGTTGGTTGAATTTCTGGGTAAGTCGGTCGTGTGCTCGGGGCCGAGGGTCGGGCGGCGGCGCGGCGGGCATGAGGCGAGGCGGGCGGCGGGCGCGGGGCCCTCGGCGGAGCCTGAGATTGAATGGAAGCGCTTCTGTCGCTCGGTGATGGAGGCGGGGAGGCGGCCGCGGGAGGGGAGCGCTTGCTGGGTCATCTTGGTGTGCGGGTGGCGGTGGAGGAAGGCAGGGAGCGTGGTAGTGAGGCTGAGCCCCCTGCGCGTGGGTGGAAGGGCTTCCCCAGTCCAAAGGGCTGGGGAGAGTTGGGGGGTGATTTCAGGAACGTCTCTGTAAATTATTAGGAGTGGAAGTTTCCAGAAATATTTAGTGCAGCAGCATTGAAACGTCCGCCTGCATCACGTGGCCCCCTCGGTGGAGAGCTTGGGATGGGGGAGGGAGGGGCTACCGAGTCCCTTCTTCTGTAAAGAAACTCGAAAGCCTTGTGGGTGATTTTTGTTGTTGTTGTTGGTTTTGTGGGTGTGTGTGTGTAACAAGAAGTAGGAAAAATGAGTTAATTTCTCTTTTTCGGGGATCTGCCATTGGCGTTTCGTGTTGTAGGTTTTTTTCGCCCGGGGCTTAATATGTCTTGTTGGTGGAACCGTGTACTGCTGGCCATGGACAGTGAATGATGCCCTCTCTGATCCGTCTCCTGGTTTCTTGAGTTTGGGGTGGAGGAGAGGAAGTGGTGGTACTAGAGGATGCACTGAATACTCGCCGAGGCGGGACCTCGGATCACTCAGAGGACATGCTGCATAGAGAATAGGGCGGTGAACTTAAGGCGCCCGGTCTAAATGCCTCCTCCGAGTATGGGCGGGGTGAGTGCGTGCTCCTGTGAGCTATAGTTAGAAGTGCTGAGAGTCGTTCGGGTGGGAAGCCAGGGGAGGGCGGTCCCTTCCTAGTGAGGCGTGTGTTTCTTACTGAATGGAGCAGGCGATTGCCCACACACCGAGTAGCAGTCTTTTGTAGCATCTTGTTTTTTGACTTAATGTGAACTTAACCTTTTAGATGGCAACTGGTAGGTAGTGTTTTGCTGCTTGCAGTGCCATTGAAGGTACATGGGCAATCACTTGTAGAGTCACAGCATTGCTTGACTACTCTTCCCACTCCAGTGAGTGGAATTTGGGATTGGGGGACACCAGGGAGAAAAGTGAAGTCTCTCCACAGCTGCATTACTTAGTGAATGATTCTGTATCTTAAGTGTGAGGGTCACAGCTCATAGTGGAAAGAATATTTGGAAAGCTGTTTAATTGGCACTGCTATATGTGCTTGGGATTGACCACAGAGCCGACATTTCTGGATTACCTATAGTTGAATAGGTAGGTCATATTGGAAGATAACCACTAGTTCCGGGAAAGACCAACAACTGTATTTAAGTATTCTTAGATTGCACCCCTTCCCCCATATGAGTCTAGTATCTGAATTCTTAGAGAAGACCTACTTGAGAATGAAACTTAGGTGTAGGGGCACTTGACTAAACATTTAATCATTTATTACTTTTTTTTTAAACCCTATAAATTGTGATAGTGTCTGAGACAAGTTGGTTGCAATTTTTAACCATAAAGTCGAAAATTCTGTTTAATCTGTAAACGTTATGACACTTGAAGGTATTGGAAAGCATAGCCATTTGTTTGTTGAGTTTATTTTCTCTTGTATATTCGTGTTTGATCTGTTTTTCCCTTCTTAAGACAGGGTTTCACTGTGTATTCCAGTCTGTGCTTCCACTTCTCTGGGATTGCGGTTATCCCATTCATCTCTTGGGGGGGGGGGTTGGATTTTTGAGCCTTATATAAATAAGGCTGCTGGCCTTGGTGTTAATCTTCCTTTCACCTCCCAGGTGCTTTCTTTAATTTTTCTTTCTTTCTTTTTTTTTTCAAGACAGGGTTTCTCTGCATAGCTCTGGCTGTCCTGGAACTCACTCTGTAGACCAGGCTGGCCTTGAACTCAGAAATCTGCCTGTCTCTGCCTCCCCAGTGCTGGGATCAAAGGTGTGCTCCACCACTGCCCTGCGCTTTCTTTAATTTTTAATGTATAATTTATGTTTACTTTATGCTTGTTGGTGTTTTGCCTGCATGTATGTCTGTGTGGAGGTATCAGAAAACCTGGAACTGGAGTTGTAGATTAGTGTGAGCTGCAGTGTGGGTGCTGGGAATTGAACCCAGGGTCCTTTGGAAGCACAGGCAGTGCTATTAGCCACTGAGCTATCTCTCCAGCCCAGTTTCTTTATCTTTACATGAGTGTAAATGTAAGCCTATCTCTACCTATTAGAGAAAGTTTGGACTCTTGGTTTTTTCGAGACAGGGTTTCTCTGTGTAGCTCTGGCTGTCCTGGAACTCACTCTGTAGACCAAGCTGGCCTCGAACTCAGAAATCCGCCTGCCTCTGCCTCCCAAGTGCTGGGATTAAATGCGTGGGCCACCACTGCCCACCGACCTGCATGTTTGGACTCTTGAAGGAGTTTGAGTAGAGAGCACAGGCAGGTCTTAACTCTTGTTGCTTTTGTCTTTAACAGTAGTATGCTGGGCTCATCTTCTGGGCTTTGGTTTAGCCTTGGCCTGATTATTAGTTACTTGAGATAGGCTTCAGAGCTCAGGCTGGCCTTCAACACTGTATGTAGGCGGGGCCTGGTCTTGATCTTCAGAGTGTCAAGAGTGCTGGGTTCCAGATACACATAACCACTTCTGGTTTGAAACCCAGGGCTTCATGCATAGGAGAATACTCTAGTATTCTATGAGCCAACCCTAATCTTTGATTTATTGTAACTAAGTTTTATCTTGGACATGGCTAATAAAACCTTTGTGTTGAAGTATCAGCAGCACCAGAGAAACAAAGTAGAGAAGCTGCTGGCCTTAGTTAGCTGTGCTTCACTACACAGCCTTGGCTGAATGAGGGAAGGCTTAGGTGACCACTCCTAGGATCTCTGCCGCAGTCCAAGGTGTCCTGAAATTCACACTTCTGCCTTCACCTCCCAGGTGGTAGGATATAGGACTAAATCACCAAGCCCCACTTTGTATAGGTCTCAAACTGTTATTTTAAGAAAAGGCTGTTACAGAAAGCCTCAGCTGTTAAGAATCCCTGTTGCTCCTGGTGAGCACCCAGTCTCCATTCTGGGCAGCTCCAGCTCAGTGGGCTCCCACCTTGCTCAGGCCTGAACAGGCCCACACACAAACACACTAAAACATAAGAAAGTCTTAAAAACACAAGTTTTTTCAAACCAACCTAATTATTGAGAAACTCTGCAATCAAGCACGCTATTCATTTCCAAATCCTGGAGGTTTTGTAAGCACTGCTGTAAAAGGTACCATGGATATGTGTAAAGTATCCTCTTTAAATGATATGTAAAATTGTTTAAATTGGAGTTACAAACCAAATGTAGTGGCACACACTACACCTGCTGTGCCTGGAAGGTTGAGGCAGAGTATTCATATGCAGCTCTGAGGTTAGGAGAGTCTATGGTTGAGCTACTAGTACAAGCCTAGCCTGTAATCTCCAAGCTTTATTGAGTCTGAGACAGAAGGGTGGCAAGTTCAAGGGTTGCCTGGCTAGAGTGACCTCTTTGCCAGCTAGCAACTCTGTCCTATCTGAAAATAAAACCAAGGGGTGGAGAAATAGCCCAAGGATAGTGTGTTGTGCCTAGCATTTACAAAGTTCAGCCCCTCAGTACCACAAAAAATAGAAAAATTGACAGAATATTTATATGCTTGTGTATACTTGTAGGTAAGAGGATCAACTTGTAGGGGCCAGGTCTCTCCATGTGCATCTGTGTGTGCGTGTAGGTCCCTTGGATTGAATTCTGGCTATTTGGCTGCAAGTACATTAACCATTGGGCTATTTTGCCAGGCCCTGTTGTTATATAATACTTTTTTTCTAGCCTTATTTATTAATATAGTTAGTTAGTTTTGGATGCAGCTTTATTATGTAGCCCTAGCTGTCCTGGCAGTGTAGCCTAGGCTGGTATCACAGAGCTTTTACCTGACTTTGACTCCACCCTTAACCCCCTAGTATTGCAGCCAAGCCCGGCCTTATGGTTTTTGGTTTTGTTGTTGTTGTTGTTTTTTTATTTTTGTTTTTTGGTTGTTTGTTTAAGACAAGTTATTTCTGTGTAACTCAGTCTAGTATCCAATACAGGAAGTGTGATCCTCTTACTACCTCCATAATGCTGCCATTGGAGGCATGAACTCCACATGCTCTTCTCTGGTTAGTTTCTCAAAGCTAATGCTGCTCAGGAGACTAGTTGGATCAGTAGGGCTACATACACATTTGAAGCATGAGAGCACCTTGGTCATTCCTCCCCTCCTCCGTCTTTTAACATAGGGTCTTACTGTTTAGTCCCGGCTATCTTTGGATTCGTGGCTTGGTTCTTACAGTGTATTTTTTTCCTTTTGGTTCAAGGGAAGTGTGTGCTTGAAGATTTTGATTTCATTCAGATAAGATCTTACTTTGTATCTCAGTCTGGCATGGCATTTGTCAGTGGTTCTAGCCAAGGGTGGCTTCACATTTAAAAAAAACTCCTCGTCTCAACTTATCAAGTTTTGGGTTGCATGCATGTGATACCATGTTTTCTTGGTTTGGATGGTATTTTAATTTTTAAACAAAGTTGAGAATGGGAAGTCATGTAGCTGAGCAGCTTGGATGAAAATAAATCCTGTAGAGGTTAAGAGGGTAACCAAGACACACTAGGTTGGTTCTTATAGCTACTGTGTACAACGAAAAAAAAAAATCAATGTTTTAAGATTGTCCTGGCTGAAATGCTCAGACTAAGCTATTCTAAAGATTAACTTGGGGATATTTTTAAAAATAAATCCTTGAAATCGCATTTAAAGTTTTGAAAAAAGAACTTGTAAAGAGGGCTGGGCATAAAGATGGTAGAGTATGTGTCTAGCATGCCATCCCTGGCACCTCATAAACCAGGTAGGGTACAAGGGAACTGGAGAAGTAAAGACATGAGGAACAGAAGTTCAGGGTCATTCTTAGCTACACAGATATTCAGGTAAGCCAGGGCTAAAGAACATGACAGAGAAACTGGGGGAAAAGAATCAAACAAGAATCTGTAGGTAGCCTTGTCATGGTCACACACATCTGTAGTCACCACACTTGGGAGACTGGTGGCTTACATAGTGAATGAAACCTGTCTGTCTCTGCCTCCACCATCACACCCTTACCCCCAAGTAAAACAACTTTGAGAGCTATGGAATCATAATGGACTCAGATTGGTTTAGTAAGTGGGGCAGTAAAACACTAGGAAAGGTGATGGAATCTAATAAGTAATGAAATTATTGAATAGCTTAGTAATGCAATTTTGTTACTTGTTTCATAATAATTAGGTAAAATTTCTGAAATCTAAGTATTTGTGTGAATAGTGTTGAAGTAAATTTACTTGACTAGAAAGCTGTCCAACTTCTTAAATAACTCTGTCTTTTTTTTTTCCAGTAATCTATGCCAGCAATTATGACAATGTTAGCAGACCATGCAGCTCGTCAGCTGCTTGATTTCAGCCAAAAACTGGATATCAACCTTTTAGACAATGTGGTGAATTGCTTATACCATGGAGAAGGAGCCCAGGTAAAGTAGATGACCAAAACCTTATTAATAAAATTATTAAAATGTAACAAGTAGTTAAGAATATTTCTTTTTATAAAATATATTTTATAGTTTATGTAAATTTGGAATTATTTGCTAATGAGAAGTAGTCTGGGGAAAGTATTGATGTTGATTGTGGTCAAGAGGGAAGAGTAGGAATATGCTTGTCTGGCTTTTCTATTTTTTATTTTTCCTTTTGAGACAGTCTCAACTGTTGACTAGGCTGACAGCATGCACCACCAATCCAGGCTCTTTTATTCAGAGTTGTGAGCTACCCGATTTTGGATTGTAGGGACTGAATGCTGCAACTGCAGAAACATCTCTCCAGCCTTCACAAGTCAATTTTGCAACTTATTAAAGTGTTCTTGTTCTGGGTATGATGATGGATGCTTGTAACCGCAATACCAAAGAGGTTCTTTTATATATATTTTGGAATATATGTACATATATATTCCAAATAGTGAATACTCTTTATTTTTAATGAATATGGGTGTTTGCCTATATGTCTTTGTATCATTTTTGTGTCCCTGGCTCATGGAGGCCAGAAGGTGGTACCAGATCCCTTGGACTAGAGTTACAGGCATTGAGCTACCATGAGAATCATCAAACCCAGAACATCTGGAGGAGTAGCCACTACTCTTTAACAGCTGAGTTATCTCTCCTGTCCTTGTCTTTTCTGAGAAGGATTTCTCTGTGTAACAGCTCTGGCTGTCCTAGAACTTACTCTGTAGACCAGGCTGGCCTTGAACTCAGATCCTCCTGCTCTGCCTCCTGGGTGCTGGTACTAAAGGTGTGTCACCACCATTGCCTGACTTAATTTTTAAAAAATATTATTATATTCTCTCTTTTTTAATGTACTTTGGTATATTTCCTGCGTGCATGCTTGTGTGAGAAGGTATCAGACAGTTGTGAGGGGCCATGTGGGTGCTGGGAATTGAACCTGGATTTTCTAGAAGAGCAGCCAGTGCTCAAAACCACGGAGCCATCTTACTCACCCTCACTGCTTGACTTTTAATATCCTTTTTTTTTTTTTTTTTTAAATGGACTTTAACATTTGTTTTTATGAGTATGTGTTGGGGGGGTACCATTGTGCCACCTGATTGCTTATATGGAGTCAGAGGATTACTCACCTGTGGATTCTGGAGATGAGACTCAAATGGTTATGGTTACTTATTGACCATCTTACTGACCTCTACTCCCAATTTTTAAACATTGAAATTGCAGAGGTCTTTCATGTATTTATCTAAAAATCAATATGAGCCAGGTGTGATGCACTCCTTTATTTTTGGCACTCTAAGAGGCGGAGGCAGGAAGAAGTTAAGAGATGAGCTCAGTCTACATAGTGAGTTCCAGGCTAGGTAAGAACTTAAAAAAAAATATGTGAGTTTTTGATTTTTATTTGAATTTTGTGTTCTTGAAAAGATGTTCTGTTAGTGTGGATAATTATCTTTAAAAAAAAAAAAGCTATAATTTGATGATTTGACACTTAATTATAAAATAGGTTGTTTGCCTATGGTCCTGGCACTTGTGATAGAGGCAAGTTTCAGGTCAGCCTTAGCTCTGAAAGGAAACTGGAAAGAAAAGGTATGAGACAGGAGTATATGTAGATTATTAAAGCCATCTAATAAATGCCAAATTTCTGAAACTTTGTAGTAGTTTTGAATAAAATTCTGTGTAGTTGTTCTGGTGATGTGTAAACAACCTAATTTAGTCTGGGACCCACCTGGTGGAAGGAGGGAAGGCACTTCAGAAGTTAGTTGTCTTCTGACTAAGATATATACTTTCTCTCACACACAAATATACAGGCAAAGCACTAATATATATAAAACTCAACCTTAAAAATATTTAAGGGTGGGGGCTGGAGAGATGGCTCAGTGGTTAAGAGCACTGACTACTCTTCCGAAGGTCCTGAGTTCAAATCCCAGCAACCACATGGTGGCTTATAACCATCCGTAATCAGATCTGGCACCCTCTTCTGCTGTGTCTGATGATAGCTACTATTTAGGCATAATAATAAATGAATCTTTAAAAAAAAATTAAGGGTTAAATCAAAACAAATGAGCAGAGAAAAAAATTTTCATGGGCTTTTTACCCCCCCCCCCCGTAAAGATTTATTGTGCTTTTTGTATATGAAGCTTTTGCCGGTATGCATATATATGCACCATATTTGTGCCTGTTGGAGCCCTAAAATAAGATTATAAATGGTAGGTAGTTGCAGTAGCAACTGATGCTTTTAACTGCTGAGCCATCTTTCCAGATACACACACACATACATACCGCCCCCTTCTGTTTGGAGACAGATTTTGCTCTGGATACTAAGCTGACCTGGATATCCTTATAGCCCAGGCTGGTCTCATTCTCTGAAGTACCTAGTTTTGTTTGTTTTTGGTTTATTAATGTAGAAAAGGTAGAAGCAGGGTAATCAGCATTCAAGGCCATCCTGAATTACATGAGAATTTAGTCTGAACAAAAATGTTTATAAATACATTTTATTTCTGAGAACAGTTGTTAGCTTTTCCAAAGTGTAAGATGTTATTTCTGGTAACAAATTGACAAAATAAGGTGTAGAAATTGTAATCTATCACATAGATAGGTTGCTGTCTTTTGAGATAGATCTCATACCTACCCTAGGATGGCTTCAGGATGACCTTGAACTTTTGGTCCTTCTGCCTCCCCATTGATAGTGCTAGGATTACAGTCATGTCCCACACCGTCAGGTTCATGCAGTGCTGGGGACTGAATCCAAAGCTTCTTCCATGCTAGGTAGGCATTCTCCTAGCTGAGAATTGCTTTGTTCTTCTTGAATTCACAATCCTTCTGCCTACAGTAGTGGGATTGCGTACAAGTGCTACTCCTCATTCCCTATTTATTATGTATGTTGTTTCCTTATGAATGTTTGAATTACATATAATTTCCTTATGGAGCCCTTAGTTACTCATGTACAAAATATTGCCAGCCTTATAAAAATAGTGATAAAGTCTGTAAAGACTATTGCTGTGTACTTTGACAGTGAGGTAGACACTCTGGCTAATAAGAAGGATAAATTTTAAGCCATTTGAGATGGTTTATAAACCTATAATCGTAGCTCTGAATGCTGAAGCAGAATGATCACAGGTTTGAGGATGTCTGTAATTTAGCAAGGTTCTATCTCAAAAGTTTAGGAAAGCCTAGAAATGTTAACTCTGTGATTATCTAGTATTCAGGAGACCTTTGATTCAAATCCCAGTGCTGAAGAAATGGAAAAAGAAGGATGCATTTTGGTGTGTATTCTCAGGAAAAAGACTAGGCCTGGTTTGATTCCATTATTAATCTTATAATAGGTGGTTATAATGTAAAGTGAAATTTATGATCTTTGGGATATGGGTCCTAAATGGCAAAGTAGATCACTGGGACAGGGCTAGAATGTTAAACCTCACTGGGCAGTGGTGGTGCAAGTCTTTAATCCCAGCACTTGGGAGGCAGAGGCAGGAGGATTTCTGAGTTCCTGGTCTACAGAGTGAGTTCCAGGACAGCCAGGGCTATACAGAGAAACCCTGTCTTGAAAAAAAACCAAAACCAAACAACAACAACAAACCTCTCGTAGATGAGCATGTTTCTGCTTCTGAGTGCTGGCATTATAAGCCTGGAGTGGTGGCCCTTTAATCCCTGTACTTGGGAGACATGCAGGCAGATCTCTGAGTTCGAGGCCAGCTTGGTCTACAAAGCAAATTCTAGGACAGTGAGGGCTACATACAGAAACCCTGTATTGGAAAAAAAAAAGAAGAAAAAGGGGTAGGAAATGAAAACGGCAAAATTGTAGTAGTTGGAGGCAGCAGAGATGGCCCAGCATTCCAGATGTGCTCTTCTAGAGTGAAGATCTGAGTTTGGTTTCAAGCATCCACTTCAGGCAGCTCACAAACACCGGTGACTCCGACGCCTGGGGGAATCCACATCTGTACTCACCCCCCCACACACACACACATAACATACAGTCTTTCTATTTTTTAGCCAGTTAGCCAAAAGAAAATAGTGGTTGTGTTTTTTAATATTTTGTATTACATTGAATATTTTTACCTCTTGTATTGCTAAGCAACAGAAATGCTTTTACCTTCAATAGCATGGGGCAATATTAGATTTTTTTTTCTCTTTTATTTTTTTGTTCCTATTTTGATGTTTAAGCCCCTTTGAGACTGTAAGGTGAGAAGAGTGGGATATAGGACAGAGTAGAGAAGTTACCAGGGTCAAATACTGGACCATTGGCAAAGGACACTGTGTTATTTGTGGAGATTGAAACAAAGGTTATGTGTGAAAAGTGTCTGAAGTATGATGCTCAGCATATGAAGTGCTCTAACCCCACCTTCTGTGACTCGGGCCTGCAGGCAAGTAAGTCCTGGGTTTGGAACAGTAATGTCTCAACCAAAGAATGAGAGAGTAGCAGTTGGGCCAAGTAAGGCTTACTGGGAAAACTCATGATTTATACTGTTTTACAAGTTCACACAGCAGTTATTCTCAGGGAATACATTAAGATTAAACACTAGACTCTACACAGTTTTGGATGTGGTGATAGTCATTTGTAATCTTAGAACACAGAAGCCAGAGGCTTGTAGTTTCCAAGCAACTGAGTTCTTTCAAATTCCACAGTGGCTTTTATTTGTTTGTTTGTCTTTTTTTGTTTGTTTTTGTTTTCCGAGACAGGGTTTCTCTGTGTTGCCCTGGCTATCATGGAACTCACTCTGTAGACCAGGTAGACCAGGCTAGCCTCGAACTCAGAAATCCGCCTGCCTCTGCTTCCCAAGTGCTGGGATTAAAGGCGTGCACCGCCCCCTCCCCGTGGCTTTTACAGCCATAATATATGTTGAGTGTATTTCTAATAGGGTGGTGTATGTATATACAGATGCCCTTAGGCCAGAAGAGGATATTAATCGATCCCCTGGAGCTGCAGTTACAGGCAGTTGTGAATCCTGGTAACTGAACCTGGGTCTTGGAAGAGTTCATTTCTCAAATGTTTCCAGAAAGTGAAGTATCACTGTGCTGGTAGGGTGTGTGTGCTATTGTCTGTTCCTTACCTGTTAATGAATTCTAAAGAACACTAACTTAAATTCTTTTGGTATAACATTCTAGCAAAGAATGGCTCAAGAAGTACTGACACATTTAAAGGAACATCCTGATGCTTGGACACGCGTCGACACAATATTGGAGTTTTCGCAGAACATGAACACGAAAGTAAGCAAGTGGTGGTTTAAAAGACATTGTTCTTTTCTTCCAGTCGTAAACTTTGAGGAAGGTATCTCATTTTTAGTACTAGCAGTTGTTACCAAATCATTTTATATTGCTAACTTATTTCAAAATTAACTCTAAAGCTTAGAATTCTTGCAAATAGTCCTAAGAATTACGAAGGTTTTTTTGTTTTTTGTTTTTTTTTAAATAATTGGGACTAGTGTGCAAGGTGTTTTTTTCTTTTTGGGGGTGGCTGGGTATTTTTCCATTTAAGAACATGTGTATAGGTCTTAGTAGCGTAAGTTGTAAAAGATATTCAGAGATGAGACATAACATTATTTTGGGCAATTAATATAATATTGGTTAGGCACCACGAACACCCAGTATGGACAGCTTAAAATCCTACTCCATGGTACCAGTATTTTCAATGAGACAGCACTCAGTTCTTATTTGCACTTGAAAAATGTTATAACTCAGGGCTTTTTTTTTTTCCTTGAGTTTGAACTGAAGGGTTGATCAAAATGTGTTTTGACTATTTAATGCTTGGTGATTCACGCTTCTCTTTAAACGCCTTAAAGTAATAAGATGCCATGGCACTCTGTTTAATACACAAAGGATTTCTACTTTATATACATTGTGTTAAAACAGAAAAATAGCCATGTGCACATCTGTTTATAAGATCAGAGTGTGTTAGTTAACAGTTTTAAAATATTAATTAGTTTTGACATCTTGTAAATCTTAAGGCAAAACCAGAGCCCAGAACTTCCTCAAAGTGCTAACCTTAAGTAACATAACAGTGTTTGCCTGTTTGCTTGCCTGGTAAATTTTGCTTTTTATACTGACAGACATTACTAATGTTTAAGTTGATTTATCAACAGTATTTTTAAAAACTCAAATTTGTCTTGTGAAAAATGAGATGATTAGAGGAACAGAAAGAAAGCAACAGGTAAAGAATTCTTCAATTTACATAAATTACAAATGATTTGGTGCTAAATTTATGCACTATGACATTTGGCTTTTATGCAATCATTTTTTTTCTTTAAAGATGTTAACACTACCTGATATTAATCATAATGTTCCATTATGTTGATTGCTTGTAATAGGAAGAAAAGGGGTGTCTTCCTGTGCAACTGACACAGCTAGGCTTTGACGGCAGGCCTCCACAAGGTCTACCCTTTTGATTCCCTTTAACTGAATTCTGTTCATCAATTGTTTTTGTTTTATGGGTGGTGGGTGGGGAAAGGGGAACTCAATGTATAAATAAATATTTCTAAGGGCTCAGATTTCTGCCATAGGGATCATTTCATGCGTTTGTTTTTTTCATGTAGTCTTTGCTGTTATCTGTCCCTCATCTTCATAGCTCAGCAGTGGATTACTCAAGTTTTGAGATTTAAAAAAGTAGGGGCTTTTTTTGTGTGTGTGTGTGTGATTTGGTTTTGTTGTATCATTTATGAAGAAAGTTATTTTCCCAAAGGAACAAGAATTCTCTTTCCAAGTTTCATGTCCAGAGTCATTAGGATGTTAGGACTTAGATTGTGGTGATGGGAACATCTGCACATGCACCTTTGACCACATGTGTAGGATCCTTTTGTTGGGCTCCAGTCCTCCAATTAAAATCGTGTGTTCAGTAAGCTGATCCTACTTCTATAATTGTTGAAAGGGTTGTAGGTAGTTAATTAATATAACAAAGTATTAATTATTATTATTAAGTATATGAACAAATATAGTAATGGAAGTGGGTGTTTTCAATTGAAAAACAATAAGGTCAAGTAAAATAAATACCTTAAGAGTTTTCTTTTTTCTTTTTTTTTTTTTCTTTTTTTTTTTGTCTGTTGTATTTATGGTGCTTGTTTCTTGGTGCTCCATGGGTCTTTTTAGTTGGTTATTAATTAGCAAGAAGACAATATTCTGTAACAGTTTTCTGTTTTGATTTTTTTTCTTTTGAATCTCTAGGTAGTGTGATTTGTCCTTGAAGAAATTTATAGAATAGTAAGTTTAATGCTCAGAGGAACTTTTGTCTTTTATATGCTTCTGAGCGCCAGCTTCTGACCAGGATAGTAAGCTTCACTACTGCTGATTATGAAATACTGCAGTGACATGTATTTTCTTAATTTTCAGGTTTTGTTTTGGTCTTATTCTTATTTTAGACTACTTTAAGGAATGTTCCGCAAATACAGAGTTTGAGTAGAGGTTGCAAAAAAATTATTGTTATATATGGAATATTAAAGTGAAAGAAAACAGCAAAAACATTTAAGCACAATGTAGTTTGGGACAGTCTATATTGTGCTGTGGCTAAAATGAGCATTTATATGATCCCTTTGGTTGAAATACTAATGCTCCTATTTTATTGTGTAAATGACTAACAACTTTAAAGATGAACTCTTATTCTCAGCCAACACTTGCAATCTGAGGCTATGTCTGTGTGAATGAGTTTACCTTTCAGGTATTACAGCTGATTTTTGAATGCCAAAACTACATTTTGGTTCCTTTTCTTTCTCCTGCCTATCCACACTAATTGGTCATAGAAATTTTAGGTAGTAAATCTCGGAGCATTATAAATTCTTACATGTTGCTGACTGTTTAGAGTGCATAAGCAGTGGGAGGGATAAAATGGATTGAAAGTGGTGTCTGTTATTTAACTTTTTCACAAATGTAATTACAGCTTCCATGTTGTAAGGAATACCTGAAAGGTAGATACAGATTGCAACATGCATTTGTATTTTGACTGTGCACAAAAGTTTATCTTTAAATTAGTAGAAATAGAAACTGCATAAGGGTGGGGCTAAAATTGAAAATAAACCCATGGGTTTGTCTTGCTGCTCCTTTAAGTAACACACCAGTGATGCTTAAACACTATGTAGAACGTATCTGACAGACAGTACTTGATATTTGGCTGAAAGCTTGTAACTCCTAGAGGGTGGTAGGAAGCTTGATAGCATCCAAGCTACTAAATTTTTAGGAGCCTGGTTGTGTTAATGTGTGAGCCCATGAGCATATGAATTCCTATTTGGCTGTTATTTTTCCCTCTACAGATAAGCCCATTTGGCTGCTAAAGGGCTTTTTATTTGGTTCTTCCTCCTGGTGTGAGCATGTATAAACAGCAGGACGTTACATAGAGTAGTAAACAGAAAATGAGGAAAATGCATGAACTCTCAGCTTAGGGGTGAATAGATCCTTGTTTAATATATGTAATTAAATTTGATAGCATAATGTTTTTGAAATGTTAGCTATAAATGTGTGTCTGTCCATTTGTAAATCCTAAAAGGTCCTAGTCCTGTGCCAAGAAATTCATAGTTCTATTCTCCAATTTTCAGTACTATGGACTACAGATTTTGGAAAATGTGATCAAAACAAGGTGGAAGATCCTTCCAAGGAACCAGTGTGAAGGTAGGAAACACAGCAAGCACAAACAGTGCATACTTTGGCACCTGATGCTTTTATTACAGTTGAGTTGATTGATGTTAAATGGCAGGATCTGTTTGTATTGTCCTGAAAGCTATCTTTTAGAAGAAAGAGGCAACCATTACTATTTACATCT
Source organism: Montemys delectorum (assembly GCA_019843815.1). Taxonomy (NCBI): domain Eukaryota; kingdom Metazoa; phylum Chordata; class Mammalia; order Rodentia; family Muridae; genus Montemys; species Montemys delectorum. The sequence goes on from JADRCD010231116.1 coordinate 44,884, forward strand.
TGTACAAAAGAAAATAGCACCCTGTTACGTGTGGTGGAGGCAGAATGATTGGGAATGCAAGTCCTGGGCTATACAAGCTCCAACTCAATTTAAAAAAAGAGGATCAGTATGATGACTTAGCTGATAAGACACCTACCTGTTTTTCTCAGACCCCTACATTGGTACCATTCAGGACACAGCACAAACACCAAACTCATGCACACAATAAAGAGCAAAGATAAGCTGTTACATAGTTTTACCAAGGATGACCATGCAGCTTCAATCCCCGGGGACCTATGTAGAGGAGCCAACTCATGAAGCTGTGCTGTTGACAGATCTATCCCATACCTGTGTACACACAGAAGAAATAAGTTAATAGTTTTAACGAAAAGCCCCTGACTTCTGAGTGATGTGATTGTGGAATTGCATTATGGGTATGTATTACCATACCCAGCTAATGATACTTTATGAAAAAACAAAAAGTAGCAAGTTAGGGAGGTGGCTCAATTGTTAGGTGCTCAAACTGTTCTTTTAGATGACTTGAATTTAGTTTCCAGATTTGGAGGCCAAGTGACAACTTTGTTTTGGGTTTCTCCTTCTGCCATTAATTTCATGGGATTTCTGGAATTGATCTCGGGTCACACAGCTTGTATGACAGGTATTTTTACCCAGTGGGCCATCTTGCTAGGTCTTAATTCATTTATGTGTGTCTGCCTTTACATTTTAAGTGTGCCATGTGTGTGCAGGTGCCTTTGGAGGACAGAGGTTGGTTGGATCTCCTAGAACTAGAGTTATAGCCCCAGACAGCTTAGAACTGGGTGCTAGAAACCAAACCTGAATTCTCTGAAGGAACAGTCAATGTCTTTTTTTTCTTCCTTTGTTTTTGTTTTATCTTGTTTTTCCCCCCCTTTTTAAGAGAGAATAGGCAGAGTCAGTCTTTGTCTATCCTTCTCCCTCTGTGAGGGACAGAAGGAGGTGACAGATTTTTTTGGTGCTGGAGTTAAAAGTAATGAAATTTAGCATGGGCCTTTAATCCCAGCACTTCAGAGTCAGAGGCAGGCAAATTTCTGAGTTAGAAGCTAGCCTGTTTTACAGAGTGAGGTTCAGTAGTACATCCAGGGCCATACAGAGAAACTGCCTCGAAAGAAAGAAAGAGAGAGAGAGAGGGGGGGGGAGAAATCTAAACAAGGTGGCTGGAGAGATTGATCAGAGGTTAAGAGCATTCAATTCCCAGCAAGTACCTGGTGACTCATAGCCATCTACAAAGAGATCTGGTGCCCTCTTCTGGTTTGCAGGCATAACACTTTATGTGTAATAAATTTTTTTTTCTTTTAAACAAAGCAAACAAATAAGTAAGGAAACTTCCAAAGTTTGTGATAGGAACTGGGCACAGGGTCTTTAGAAGGACAGGAAGTGAGTGCACTTAGCCCCTGCATCATCTTTCTAGCCCTGTTTCTGTTTAATACAAGTTTTGTTTGTTTGTTCGTTTTTATTTTTTATTTTTTTTATTTTTTGGTTTTTTGAGACAGGGTTTCTCTGTATAGCCCTGGCTGTCCTGGAACTCACTCTGTAGACCAGGTTGGCCTTGAACTCAGAAATCCACCTGCCTCTGCCTTTCAAGTGCTGGGATTAAAGGCGTGCGCCACCACCGCCCGGCTGCTTATTTTTTATTGGGATGATTTCCTATTATATATAGTCAGGTTGTTTTATAGGTGAGGATGACTTCGGCCCCTCCACCTGAGGACTGGGAAGACAGATCTGAGCCACCACAGCTTTGGGAGTGCTGATCAAACCCAAGACTTCCAACATTGTTGACAAGCATTCTACCAACTTGAACTATGCCTTGGCCATAGCCTTTAAGTTTGATTGAAAATGAAATGTTTGTTATAGGGATTATTGTGTACATTCTCTGTGGGTGTCCAATGCTATAATAATCAAGTTAGTAACTTCAAAGAAGCCAACCTATTTGATTGTGATTAAGCATACCTGGAATCCTAGGCAGCGTGGAGGCAAAGGAAGAAGATTTCCATCTTTGTTATATAGCAAGTACCAGGTCTCATGGGCCTGACACTCCCTGGAAGCTCAGATCTGTATTGAAGTCCTGAGCAGCTTCTCTCTTTTGGCTTCTGATATGGCTTGGGCTCCAGTGTTACCCCAATACTAGTAACTCTACCTTCCAGTACAGGTGCATCTGTTTTTTCTTTGCTATCTTTTTCTTTTACAGACAGTGTTTCCTGGTGCCATCCTAGCTGTCCTAGAACTTACTCTGTAGACCAGTGGCCTCATACTCAAGATACCCACCTGTCTCTGCCTCTCAAGTGCTGGGACTAAAGAAAGTGTGTGCCACCAGGCCAGGCTAAGATACATTCAAGGGAGAGACTCTTGTACTAGTTATTTCTATGTTGCTATACCTTTTGTCCTGCAGTCAGTCATCTTTGTACTTCTGTGTAAACTTTACTTACCTTCATTTCTGCCAGAAAGTCTTAAACCATTATAACCACATTCATTGGTTCCGTGTACACATTGGTAGTCCCAGCACTTTGAGGATTGTGTAAATGAGACTGGTTCTGAAATGGCATTTTTACTGTAAACATTTGCTTATATTTATAGGTGTGCATGTGTATGCCCTTGAATACCAAGTACCTTCAGGGGCCAGAAAAGGGTACAGGATTTCCTGGCTCTTGAGTTAGATCTTAAGAATGGGGGCTAGGAACCAAACTTGAGTCCTCTGCAAGATCAACAAGCACTTATAACTGCTGTTGCATCTCTCCCCATCTCTCCTAACTCCCCCACCCCCACCCCAGACAGGGTTTCTCTGTGTAGCCTTGGCTGTCCTGGAACTAACTCTTGTAGACCAGGCTGGCCTTGAACTCAGAAATCCGCCTGCCTCTGCCTCCCAAGAGCTGGGATTAAAGGCGCGCACCACCACAGCACTGCCTCTCCTAACTTTTTAAAAAGCCATCTTAATGAGAAAGGGTTAATGTGTAATAGGGGTAGTGGGGGGAAGAACTTCATTACAATGTTATTACAATTTTGTTCTGCATTGCTGTAATGGCTATCTAGCCTTAAGCCAGAAAATAACATCTATGTGTTTTGTGGTTTTTAGTGTAGAGTTTTATTTGTTGTTGTTTAAGGAACTATAGACCAAGGAGATCAAGAACTCACTTGGTAATGCCAATCAGCAGGTGTAAAATCATCACACTTGGCTGAAGTTTAAGGTTGTCTTGTCTCCCATACACATTTTGTTTTTTTTTTTCCTGGAACTTGCTCTGTAGATTGGTCTGGCATTGGTCTCAGGGATCCACCTGTCCTCTGCCTTAGACCAGACCAGCTACAGGAAATAAGAAATACTGTTTTATTAGGCAGAGGACAAATGATTACTTAATTAATAAATGCTAAAGCAGTAAGTGATCCTTTGAAGAAAATGTACCTATAGTCTTAAACTGGTATGGATTCTTGTTGCAAAAAATAGAGGATAGTTTTATAGAAAAAATTCTGGATTGGAGATGTCTTAGAATTACGAGCCCTTGCTGCTCTTCCTAGGTTCAGTTCAAAGCACCCAAGTTACCTAGCTCTTGACATCTTTAAACTGTTCATCTTTGCTCTGTCTGTGGGCTTTCACACACAGGTGACATGCAATCACAGGCAAATAAATGGCAAAGTTTAAAAAGTTTGTAGCTGTTCAGTGGTGGGCACCCAGGAGGCAGAGGAAGGGAGATGTCCAAGTTTGAGGACAGCCTGGTCTTAAAAGAAAGAGAAGATAAAATAAAATAAGAAGATTAAAAATATGTAATTTAGGCATGGTCCTATATGTAATATGTAATATCATGGTCCTATAATCACAGAAGTTTGGAGTTCAAGTGTGCGTGGTTCATTGTTTTTAAATATTGAAATTGGCTTCAAATATTTAGTTAGTCTGGCCAGAGCTTAAGGCAGTTGAATATAGCCGTCTTAGCTATTAATCCAGGGCAGATATAACAGGATGGCTAGTTCATGGCTAGCCTAGGGCTACATAGGCCCGGATTTTTCAATTTAAAATCAAAATCATGAAAGAGAGCATTCGTTAACATATTTTGAAGTGTTCACTCTCAAACCTAGGGAATTTTGTGTGTTAGGCAAGTGCTTTACTATTGAATACTGAACTATATCCAGAGTCACAATTGGCATTCTTTGCAGTTGCCAGCACTGGTGAAGGAATTGGAGTTTGAAAGTAGCTCTGCTCTCCACTAGGTCCTGAATATTTGTTAGCATAGAGAAAAATTGGTGATTTTCTTTCTTAATCTAAGAGTCACATTCTAGTCCTGGGGTGTTCTAACTCCTTAGTGCAGGGATTACAGGCATAAAATTCCTTGCCTAATTTAAGTTTACATTAATATTAATTTTTATGCATTATATACTTTTATAGGAATAAAAAAATATGTTGTTGGCCTCATTATCAAGACATCCTCTGACCCAACTTGTGTAGAGGTAAGGAAATGTTAATTTTTAAGTTTTATTTTAATTCATTTCAATGTGTTTGTGTGCATGTGCATGAGAGTGCGTGTGTCAGAAGACAACTGAGAGTAAGTTCTTCCCTCCTCTCCCATCCATGTGGGGCTAAAGATACTGAGTGCATTTTCTATACTGTAAACCATTTCAGATGCCCCAGAGATTAATGGTTTTTTAAAATTAAATTTAATATTTATTCTGTGTGCATGTTTGTAAACACTTGAGTGCTATTTGAGGTTACAGGGTAATTTTGGGGAGTTGGTTCTTCTACCATGTAGATCTAGAGACTTGGTGGCAGTTGGCTTTACAGACTGAACTACCTACCTCCCTGGTTCCCAGAGAATGTATTCAAAAAGGAAAATTATTTAAATATTAGTCTGTTTTTAATGGTCCCGGAAACATGCATATTTCTAATAGACATAATTATTTCTTATGATCATGTTTGTATTGAATTCTTTAGGCACTTATTTAATCTGACCCCTTTCTTCCCCCCAACTCCTCCCCCAGAAAGAAAAGGTGTATATTGGGAAGTTGAATATGATTCTTGTTCAGGTAAGCTTTATATTTATTAGCCATCTTCCTCAGAAAAATTGAATGATTGTTACACTTAACATATGGACCTTTTCTTATTCTATATGTGAATATAATTTTAGAATTCTTTTATTTTTAATTATGTATAAATGTGTGCCTGCCAGTGGGTATATGCATGTAAGTTAAGGTTCCCACAAAGGCCAGAAGGCATATGAAACCTCTAGGCCGGAATTAAAGATGGTTATTACTGACATGGGACCTGGGAATTAAAGTTAGGTTTTGGGTTAACATTTGTGATAAGTCAGTGATGATAAGGATCAACAATTATATTAAGGCTCAGATACATGGGTGTAATTATGAATTGGATTATATATTGGAGTTTGAAATTTTCAGTGTGACTGGATTCTTAGGCTTTGCCTGCTACTGTGCATTTATTCATCTATATGTGGCTCTTTAATCCCAGTTTATAGATCCTTGTATGGAATGTGGCCTCCTAGTTAATCTCCATACATTCTTTCCAAACCATCCATATAGGCTTTTAAGTTTGGAATATTTATATTGGCCTGTTTTCTCTATTGACCCCCAACAGACCACCCTTTTGTAGAATGTTTGGAGTGTACTTAGCTATGACACTGTCCAAATTTTAAAAATCTAATACATTTAGTTGGTGTTTTAATAGATGACTCTGCCCATGCTTGAGAGCTCTCTGCTTCAAAGCTTATAAAAAGTTCCAACCAGGGCCTGGTGACATTGAGTCATGTAAGAGCCTGAATTCAGCTTCAGCACTACATTAAATAATGTTACAACTAGAGTATATCCAACAAAAATTGTCGGTTTTGGGACAGTAGGGGTTGATCCCAGAGGCTGATAGACTAGATGAACATTTAGCCTAGCCCCTAAACCTGTCACCCTTCATCATTTAATTAGGTCTTATAGTTTCGGGTATACATGTCAAGCAAATAATATTCATATACATTAGAACATAAATAAATGTCAGGGTAACTGAATGGGGTCTCTAAGTATTGAAAGGACTATTTTATATTATGTGTGGTATATTAATGGGGGAAGTGAGTAACACTCTGACTTTGACGATGTTTTTTGTCTTTGTCAAATGAAGTGAAATGAACATTTCATTTTTAATTTTAGATACTTAAGCAAGAGTGGCCTAAGCATTGGCCAACTTTTATCAGTGACATTGTTGGAGCAAGTAGAACCAGTGAAAGTCTATGTCAGAATAATATGGTGATTCTTAAACTCTTGAGTGAAGAAGTGTTTGATTTCTCTAGTGGACAGATTACGCAAGTTAAAGCAAAGCATTTAAAAGACAGGCAAGTATTTATGTTTTAAATTAACACATGCTATATGGAGCTCTAAGTATAAAAGTGTTTAATGAAATCTGATCAGCAGTGTTTACATTACTGCCGGTGTTTACATTCCTGGGGGAGGGGTAGGACTCCCCAGAAGTTAGCATTTATGTCCTCCCTCCTTTCTAAATTATGTTGTTGTTGTTTTTTCATAGCATGTGCAATGAGTTTTCACAAATATTTCAGCTTTGTCAGTTTGTGATGGTAAGTGGTTTTAATTTTCTTCTTTCTTTATAAATCAGAGTTAGAGGAAAGTATATTTATGGTATGATGTTTGTGTTTCCAGGAAAATTCCCAAAATGCTCCTCTTGTACATGCTACATTAGAAACACTGCTGAGATTTCTGAACTGGATTCCACTGGGATACATCTTTGAGACTAAGTTAATCAGCACATTAATTTACAAGGTAAAGCCAGTACATTTCAGTTTGTCTCTGCATAACAAGTCGTTTTTCTTCACTGCTACTCCACTCACTGTCTGAAATGAAGGGGCTGCTTTCAAGGTCCTTGCTATCAATTGTTTAGTATGAATCTCTTTGGTCTATGTGGGGTTTGTTTGTTTTCTTTAGCTCAGGATTAGTGGTAGACGTTAGCTCTAATACTATAGAGTCTGAAGCAGAAGGTCTTTAATAGTGCATTAATTTAATATTGTGTGTATGCGTGGGCATGGTTGTGTGGAGATAACTTGGTTGCGATTTGGTTTGCTGCACCATGGGTTTTGTAGGGAATGGACATCTTTTTCTTTTGTTTTTCTTTTTCTTTTTCTTTTTTTAACCTGTTGAGCCATCTCAGAGGCCCCAGATCTAAGGATTTCGAGTTTGAGGGTAGCCTGAATTAGCAGGATACAGTGGTTCATGTCTTGTTAATGTACTTGTTCAAAGTTAAACAAGACCTATGTGAGCCACATCCAAATTGAAAGCTTTATTCCCAGTATTTTTTCTGTGTGATTCTGGCTTAGCCCAGGACTTTAAGGACTACATAGTAGGGGACTGGAGAGATGGCTCAGCAGTTAAGAGCACTGACTGTTCTTCCAGAGGTCCTGAGTTCAAATCCCAGCCGTAATCATCTGTAATTGGATCCAGTGCCCTTTTCTGGTTTGTCTGAAGAGAGACGGTCTACGTACATACATAAATAATTAAAAAAAAAAAAAGGAAGACTACATAGTAACACCATTTCTCAGAAAAGGCAAATAATCATCATTGTAATAAGTGTAAAGATTGGAGACTGTACTTTAAGTGGGGAAAAAGCTTACCTAGCATTTCCAGGATGTACATCCTTGTTGCTGTCAAAAACAAGAATGCTATTACTGGTATAATTAGTAAATTGCTTTCTTTTGTTTGAGTCACAGTGAAGTGACTTCTATAAAGTGGGGGGAAATTGTACATTATATATAATTGCTTGTCCCCAGGATCATACTCAGATCATCAGTCTTAGTTGCAAATGCTCCAACACTGTGCTCAAAAAAATCTGTTTTACCTGATAAATTAGAGTAACATGCACCTGGTTGTTACTACTTGACAAATTAACAACCAAGGATATGCTGGATATCTTTGAATTTCTTCATAATATTACTAATCTTGATTAAGTTAATTATCTCCTTGTTTTGGGGGATTATAGAAGTGGTAAGGGCATCATGGTCCATGTTAGCCTCAAATTAGTTGATATGTAAGTGGACAACATTTTCTCTTTGATCATTGTCTAGTCTCCAACAAAGTATGTACTGCACAGTGGTCTCTAGCTAATGTCTGTTTTCAATGTTTTCTTCAGTACTACCTTTGAACATTTATACTTTGGTTATTTTATTTTGTAATGAACCCTATATAATTTTTTTGGTCATTTACATTTTTAAAGACAGGGTCTCAAGTCAATCAGACATACATAGATTGGGAAAGTCACCAAACAGGTGCCTCCCACTCCGTCCCACTTAATGGAGATGTGGATTACTATTTGCTTAGCATGCACAGAGCATTAGGATTTGTTCTCCAGCATCGCTGTAGTTAGTGAACATCTGTGATGCAAAGCAAAAGGTCAGAAGTTTAAGATCATCCAAGCAATTTTGAGCTCCATCTGGATCTCTGATATGAAGGAAAGGACATGTGCTCCTTAAACATGTTGTTTTATTTTTTGGGGGGGATGGGATTTGACTGCATGCATGTATATGTGCCACATAAATATCTGCTGCTCCTGATGTCAGAGTGCATAGAGGTCAGAAGAGGGTGTTGAATCTCCTGAGACTTGCTGCTTGTGGGTGTTGGGAGTAGAATCTGGGTCCTCTGCAAAAGCACCAAATGCTTTTAACAACACCTCCCTGTCATGTCATTTTTAAATAAAACGTTTCTCGTGTTTAACTTTAATTTTTCTTTTAATAAAATAGTTCCTGAATGTTCCAATGTTCCGAAATGTGTCTCTAAAGTGCCTCACTGAGATTGCTGGTGTGAGTGTAAGCCAATATGAGGAACAGTTTGAAACTCTGTTCACACTTACAATGATGCAGCTAAAACAGGTATATGCCACTGTCTTGAAAATTGTTTGAATCATTTTATAATGCTTTAGAAATGGTTAGATTCATAACCAGCAACACTGCCCACAAAAAAAAAAAAATTAAAAAAAAGTTAGGTTTAAGTTAAACTGTAGAACAGTTACTATAGATCAGCCATGGTGTGATTGTGTGTGTTACATGCAATTTAAAGTAGAAATTTTTATGTTTTTCTCTTTGAGATATTAAGGCTTTAGGAATACCATGATAAAGTCTAGAAATTTGTTGAGGTTTAATATTGTGAAGACTGATCACAGTGGGAAACTGACCAATGCTCCCTCTGACTGACAAAGATCTGTTGCAGGTGTAAAAGAATTGTTTTAAACCCCAATTTGATTCATCTGAATGCACTTACAGTCTTGAGGACAAGTCTGATAGAAAAGTTCAAAAACTATAAAATCAGTCTGGATTGACCAGAAACAAATCCAAGACAATCCTTTGTATGTTAGTATTAGCAAATGGGTATTGTCATTTAAGACTTCTTGATAGTTTCGTAATATATAGATTGATAATGGCTTTCAACTTGCAGATGCTTCCTTTAAATACTAATATCCGACTTGCATACTCGAATGGGAAAGATGATGAACAGAACTTTATTCAAAATCTCAGTCTATTTCTCTGCACCTTTCTAAAAGAGCATGGTCAACTTCTAGAAAAACGACTGAATCTCAGGGAAGCACTCATGGAGGTAGGTCTGGTTCTTGTCATTTATTTCTAAAAAACAGATGCTCTTAAATATGAGCTTGTTACGTGTATGGATTTTGGAGACTGGGTCCCTGTATGTACACCCGGCTGTCCTTGAACTCATGGAGTAGAGTACGGTGACCTCAAACTCACAGAGATCTTCCTGCCTCTACTTCCCAAATGCTGAGATTGTATGCAGGTACTGGGCTCTTTTTTTTTTTTTTGGAGACAGGTTCTCATACTTTTTCCTAGGTTGTTTGGAACTCAGTAGGGCAGACTAGTGTTAAACTAGTGGGATCTTATTTCTTAGCTTCCAAGATACAAGCATGCCTTGTTTCAAAACTAGATTTCTAAAGACTGGCCCAATATGATATTTTAATTTTTAATTTATTGTTCAGTGTGTTCCTGTGCTAAGCATCACTTTTCTGCCTTGGGATCTAAACAGTTTACCGGTTTAAAGGTATAAAAATTGCCAAGGATGGTAATGCAGATCTAATCCCAGACCTGGAGAAGCAAACCTAATCTGATATCTGTGAGTTCAAGGCTCACCTGATCTAAAAAGTGAATTCTAGAACACCTGGGGCACACAGAGAACCCTATCTCAAAACAAAAATGACAAAACCTGTAGTGCTGGTTTAGTATATTCTAAATGCAATTTAACTAACAGTAGTATGATTTCCAAACCTTTTTACCATCTTCACAGCAGGAGATGCATATTGCATACTATTGCATCAGGTCTCATAGGCCCAGACCCATTGCTTTATGTCTCTCAATTTATCTGTTACTTTATATGCATTATAACATATGGTACATGATCTTTTTAATATTTATTTTAGCATGTTGTGAAAAACTACCATAACATGTTCTTCATGGTTATATAATACTTCATTGTGAGAATGTACACTTTTGTGGTTTTTCGAGACGAGATTCCTCTGTGTAGCCCTGGGTGTCCTGGAACTCGTTCTGTAGACCAGGCTGGCCTCGAACTCAGAAATCTGCCTGCCTCTGCCTCCCAAGTGCTGGGATTAAAGGCGTGCGCCACCACTGCCTGGTAAAATAGGCAGTAAAACATTTGTGTTTTACTGAAGCCTTGTGGCATTTTACTTTGAGATCAAGTCCCCTAGTTCTGGCGTGAATGGAATTTATAACAGGCCATCCTCAAAAGTTACCATCACCTGCCACCAAAGGGGCCTTTTATGACTGGCTTCAAACTTGTGATTTCCTGAGGATGACATGCAGTTCCTGCCTTCCCATGTGCTGGGACCAGAGCTGTAGGGCATGCTGTCCAGCTTAAAAGCCATTTACAGAGATTAGATTGTACCAGTTTAAAGTACCCTGAACATGTCAGAAAAAAATATTGCCTGCCAGCTTTCAGTTTGTGGAATAAAATTCCATATATATTTCCAATAGAGCCTTTTGGTTTTGCTTTTTCAGACAAGGTCTGGGTGGCTATCCTAGAGCTCACTTTGTAGACCAGACTGACCTTGAACTCAGATCCTCCTGGCTCTAATTGCTGGGATTAAAGATATGTATGTGCCCATACTGCCTAGTTTTTTATCCTTATTAAGTGGGGGGAAGCAACTTGAAAATTTAGTGATAATATTTTTAATTTTCTTGGACTTAATATGTAGGCTCTTCATTATATGTTGTTGGTGTCTGAAGTGGAAGAAACTGAAATTTTTAAAATCTGCCTTGAGTACTGGAATCATTTGGCAGCTGAGCTCTACAGAGAGAGTCCATTTTCTACATCTGCTTCTCCATTATTATCTGGAAGTCAGCACTTTGATATTCCTCCGAGGAGACAGCTGTACTTGACCGTGTTATCAAAGGTAATGATGTGGTTGGTCAGCACTCTTGTTTCTTACTATAGTTTTGGTGGTTAAAGTGTTAGAAGTAGAACTTAAGAAGAGGTTTTCCAGTTGCGGTTTTTAAGCTAACAGCCTTGCATCATCTGGATTTACGAAAGTGTATGTTCATTGGCTATCTCCAATCTAGTCATTCAATAAGACAAATGAAATCTGTAAACCAGAGGTTAACTATTGATACTATTTAAAACACAGATCAAGTGGAGTGATGCTGGCCTTTAATCCTAGCACTCAGGAGGCAGAGGAGGCAGATCTTTGAGTTTGAGGACAGCCAGGACTACACAGAGAAACCAAAAGACCAAATTTGGTATTTAAAAAAAAAAAACTCACAAAAAAAAACCCCTCAAACAAAATAAGGGCTGGAAAGATGGCTCTTCTAGAGGTCCTGAGTTCAATTCCCAGCAACCACATGGTGGCTCACAGCCATCTATAATGAGATCTGATGCCCTCTTCTGGTACATTTAAAGACAGCTACAATGTACTTATAAATAAATAATCTTAAAAATTAACTAAATAAACTACAGATGAAAATGTGTTTCTGAAATACAGTGTTGCAGAGTTTATATTATTAAATATTAAGTAATGTTTTACTTTTTAGAATATTTCATTCTTTTAGGGAGCTTGCTGATGTGAGTCTAACTTTATAGACCAGGCTAGCCTTGAACTTTAGCCTTCCTAATGCTGAGATTAAAGGCTTGTATTATTACAATACCAACCATTTTTTAAAAACTGAAAGTGTAGGTAGGTGTTAAGTAGTCAAGGCTGACTTTGACCTCCCAAGTTTTAGAATTACAAATATGTGACTATATGCCTCCTTTGTAAGTTTTACTTTTAGCTTGGTAGCCAATGTAGCCTCTAAATAGGGATCCACTCAGTTTTAGGAGTGGTGAGGCTGTAGGAATGTGCCACCACACATGACTGAGTATTTACTTTCTCTAAATTCTTTTGTAAGAATTAGTTAATGTGGTGTCTTAACTAGTATGATTTTTTCCCCCCTCACCCCCCCCATGCCTCTAGTAAATGATTTTTAAGCACACGTCGCTACTAAATATTTTTAACACTTTCTCTTCTGGTTTATTGATCAATAGGTCCGTTTATTGATGGTTAGTCGCATGGCTAAGCCAGAGGAGGTGCTGGTTGTAGAAAATGATCAGGGAGAAGTTGTAAGAGAGTTCATGAAGGATACTGATTCCATAAATTTGTATAAGAATATGAGAGAAACATTAGGTAAGTAAATAAATGACAATAGTTTTTATAATTCTATCCTTATTTGTGAAAATACTGTTTGGTCAAAGTTCTGCACTTACCTGAATCTTTCAGTAACCATATACTTATTAATATGCCTTAGAAAAAAATTATTTTGTTTTTACTGTGAAACATTTGGATTTTTTTCTGTTTTTGTAGTTTATCTTACTCATCTGGATTATGTAGATACAGAAATAATAATGACTAAGAAACTTCAAAATCAAGTGAATGGTACAGAATGGTCATGGAAAAATTTGAATACATTGTGTTGGGCAATAGGCTCCATCAGTGGCGCAATGCACGAAGAGGATGAGAAGCGGTTTCTTGTTACTGTTATCAAGGTATGCCACCAGTAGGATGAAGTAGAACCATTAAAGATCTATTTTGTAACTTTATATGACAAAAGCTTGTCTTATTTTATAGGATCTTTTAGGATTATGTGAGCAGAAAAGAGGCAAAGATAATAAAGCTATTATTGCATCGAATATCATGTACATAGTAGGTCAATACCCAAGATTTTTGAGAGCACATTGGAAATTTTTGAAGACAGTAGTAAACAAGCTATTTGAATTCATGCATGGTAAATCTCATTTAAATTCATTGTATTTAATTTTATGTTTCATTTGTTATCTTGAACAAAAAGTAAATAAATGTCTTTATCTTGTTAGAGACCCATGATGGAGTCCAGGACATGGCTTGTGACACATTTATTAAAATAGCTCAAAAATGCCGTAGGCATTTTGTTCAGGTTCAAGTTGGAGAAGTGATGCCATTTATTGATGAGATTTTAAACAACATAAATACTATAATTTGTGATCTTCAGCCTCAGCAGGTATATAAGTCACTGTGCTTATTATTAAATACACATGAGTTTTTGCTTGCATTTTTTTGGGTGTGTGTGTGTGTGTATGCCTCCTGTGCATGAAGAAGCCAGAAAGGGGGCATCAAACCATGGAGTTCCAGACATTGACTAGTGTATGGGTGATTGGGCTTGAACCTGAGTTTCTGGAACTGTAGCCAATCCTCATAACTATTGAGTCCCCTCACTGGTCCTTAATGGTTTATAGAAGTAATATGCTTGGAGGATGGAGAGCAGCTCAGTGGTTCAGAATGGGTACTACTCTTGTAGAGGATTATAGTTGGGTTCCCAACACCCACACTTAATGCTAATTACTCTTCTAACTCCAGGTTCAGTGTTGTTCATTGTCATCTTATGATCTCTTTAGGCTTCTACACTTATGTGTTCATAGCCCCCCCCTTTCTACATACATATAATCAAAACTGAAACAGGTTAATAATTGGAAAAATAAGTATTAATACAATTTAAGTGTATTTGTAATTGGTTACATGTACTTTCTGTTATTTGAGTGTATGAGAGTATGAAAATAAAAATGTTTGCATTTAAAAACAGGTTCATACATTTTATGAAGCTGTGGGGTACATGATTGGTGCACAGACAGACCAGACAGTTCAAGAGCATTTGATAGAAAAATACATGCTACTCCCTAATCAAGTGTGGGACAGTATAATTCAGCAGGCAACCAAAGTAAGTTTTTATTTTTTATTTTATCTTTTTAGGTTTTGGTGGGTTTTCGTGTTTTTTTTTTTTTTTTCTCTATGTGTTTTATTTTCCTTTTTTGAGTTCTATTGAGGTTTAAGGTTCAGTCTTCGCACTTTTGAAATGTATACTTCAAATGAGTCCCTTTTAAATTGTAATGTGTTGATGAGGTGTCCACTTCATACATGGAAACCAGAGGATAGATAGCCTTGGGTGTTGAGCCTTACCTTGAATATCACTGAACACCTTACTGTTTAGCCTGTGACTTTTTGGAAAGTCCTTGGAAGAACAGACGCATTATGCTGAGGCCATCTTTACGATTCTCTTGGGGATCTGAGCTTCAGCCCTCAGTTTTATGTGGCTGTATTCCTTACTGTATAAGTGCTTTCATGTGAATTTGAACAATCGAAACATTACAGAAGTCAGGTGTGAGAGTGCGTAAGCATAATCCTAGATCTTAGAAATAGAGGCAGGAGTAGAAGTTCAAAGCCATCCTTGACAAACATACCAAGTTGGAAGTCAACTGAGACCTAGAACACTCTGGTCAAAATAAGAGACAGAAAAAAGAGTGACAAGATTGTTTTATGTGGGGCAATGATATTTGAGACTGGGGCCCCGGAGATGTGCCACCATGACACATTCTGTTTGATCTGTTTGACACTGTTTCACTCCACTTCTTAGTGTAGGTTTTAGATTCTTGAGCTTTAGGTATGATTAGTTGATAGGGATTAAGTTTGGAGCCTCATGTTTGTTAAACATCTTAGCATTGAGCTATAACCCAGGACTAGTATTTGTCTTTTGAAATTACAAATAAGATGAAGTTTTCGATAAATGAGATTTTGTTCTATTGTGATAATTTCAGAATGTGGATATATTGAAAGATCCTGAAACTGTCAAGCAGCTGGGTAGCATATTAAAAACAAATGTGAGAGCCTGCAAAGCTGTTGGTCATCCCTTTGTAATTCAGCTTGGGAGAATTTATTTAGACATGCTTAATGTATATAAGTGCCTCAGTGAAAATATTTCTGCAGCTATTCAAGCTAATGGTAAGTGGTTCTGGCTTCCTGGGGAAGGTAGAATGCTTGGTAAAGGTCATTCTGCATTCATTGTCTTTCATACCCTTTCTGGACTTCTCACATTTAAGTAAACCTGCTGTCTCTGGTGTAAGAAGGCCCAAGACCCTTTCTCAACAGTTGCTTACCCAATTTAGATTAGTCTTGCCTACAAGTATAGTTTATTGACAGAGTAACTGCTTTGCAAAATGCCAAAGCTGTGTGTTGGATCTTGGCTATTTGGGGGTTTGCACTTTGATATTCTCCTTCATCCATTAATTTTTCAACCTTAACTCCAATAAATTCTTTTGAAGGTATAGCTTTTTAAGTGTTCAGTAGAGTGATATTATTTGAAGTAGGCCTAACTTTGCATACTATCAAGTTAGCTTATATTTGATTGTTCTTTAGGTGAAATGGTTACAAAGCAACCATTGATTAGAAGTATGCGGACGGTAAAAAGGGAAACTTTAAAGTTAATTTCTGGTTGGGTGAGCCGTTCCAATGATCCTCAGATGGTAAGATTTTTTTTTTTTCTTCACATTCTCAAATATGCCATGTTTACATGTATTTGTTTAATTAAAAGGTGGTTAAAGGTCTGTGTCTAAGGTTATTTTGTGCCAGTATTTTTTGACTCCTTTTTTAGTAAAAGAATAGTGATTTAGCTTTTTGAAGAAATTAGTTTGCTACAGACCATGATAATATTTAAGAGATATGTCTAAAGGTAGATTGAATGGTTGTTAAGATAAAAACTTAGATAACAGAATGTCAATAGAATTCATGTTTTATATTAAGATTACAAGGAAATCCAGGGCATATGGTTCATAAGCCGAAGCTACTACAGTGGCTTTGAGGGTAAGAAGATAAAAGATTACAAATGAAGGCTTTTGAATCATATCAGGAGCCCATT
The DNA here is from genome assembly GCA_019843815.1 of Montemys delectorum. Classification (NCBI taxonomy): domain Eukaryota; kingdom Metazoa; phylum Chordata; class Mammalia; order Rodentia; family Muridae; genus Montemys; species Montemys delectorum. The sequence goes on from JADRCD010231116.1 coordinate 61,092, forward strand.
GATCTTGAGCTTTGAGGATGGTCATAGTAAAAAATGTCATCACTTCAGATTTAAAACTACAAAAGAACACTAGAGCAGATTGCTATGCCTAATCCTCGAATCAGCACCCAAAATAGGAGGGTCATTTCCTATTCACTCACTGTTAGTGTGTGATAACAGCTATAATGTTTGTGAGTCAGTAAAATGGAAACTGGAGCAGCCAGTTGGCAGCTCAGTGAATGATGAAGTTTTCTGCCAAATCTCAGTGGATTCCAACACTGGAATCCACACGGTGGAAGGAGAATCAACTTCCACAGATTAACCTCTCTGACTTCCATGTGCATGTGTGTACACTTGAGAAAGTTGTCTGGTATAGGTAAAACAACGTCTAGTTAATGGCATGAGTTCTTCCCTGTGTCTTTGTCACAATAAGAGCCATCTCATGGTCTTCACTTTTAAGTTGAACGGTATTATTTTCTGACTTGTGACTCACACAGGTATTATTTGCCAAAGGAGGCAGAGGCAGGAGAATCACCTTTACAGACCAGTCTGAGTTATTTACACAGATAGAGTGGTGGTGGAACACACCTTTATTTGGGAGGCAGTGTCAGGTGGATCTATAGAGGGATTTCTAGGATAGCCTAGGTTACACAAAAGAGAGGCTGTGGAGTTTTTGCTGCTTTTTGTTTTTTATCCATTGAAAATTTTATGCTGGGTTGGCAAGATGGCTCAGTAGGTAAGAGCACACTTGACTGCTCTTCCGAAGGTCCTGAGTTCGGATCCCAGCAACCACATGGTAGCTCACAACCACTTGTAATGAGATCTAATGCTCTCTTTTGGTGCGTCTGAAGACAGCTACAGTGAATTACCCCGGAGAGAGCAGCCCGGAGTAAGCAGGCTGGAACTAGTGGGCCAGAGCAAGTAGGGCCAGCAGAGGTCCTGAGTCCCAGCAGCCACATACATGATGTCTCACAGTCACCTGTACAGCTACAGTGTATTCATACACATAAAATAGTGGGGTAGTGGTAGCGCACGCCTTTAATCTCAGCACTTGGGAGGCAGAGGCAGGCGGATTTCTGAGTTCGAGGCCAGCCTGGTCTACAGAGTGAGTTCCAGGACAGCCAGGGCTACTCAGAGAAACCCTGTCTCAAAAAAAAAAAAAAGAAAATTTTATGCTGAGAATGGCAAACTGAAACAGCAGTTCAAGAAAATGCAATAGGTGAATGGTAGTAACTGGTCGAAGTTCTGAGTGTGTGTTACTGCACTAATAGTATGTTAGAAGTAGTGATAGGCAAACACAGAAGAGCTACTGCTGTTGATCCCAGACTTGATTGAGTGCCTTTAATCTGCAGGAAGTTCGTGAGCCTCCTTATGCTTGGGGAAGTTAAAACTATTGTCCATCCTTGCTATTTGTAATGGAACAGATACTCTGTGTGTGTGTCACTTTGATGTTTAATGGTTCTGGGGATTCACGAAGTGCTGTTGCTGAGCTATTTATTTACCTTTTATCTTTAGCTCTAACACTGATAAAATTCTTTGGGTTTTTTTGTTTTTTGTTTTTTGTTTTTTATTCCGAGACAGGGTTTCTCTGTATAGACCAGGCTGGCCTTGAACTCAGAAATCCACCTGCTTCTGCCTACCAAGTGCTGGAATTAAAGGTGTGCGCCACCTCTGCCCAGCTCTGATAAAATTCTTATGGGATAGCTTAACTTACAGTCAAATTAGTTATTAGTCAAGAAATTACTTGAAACATAATTTCCTCCCCCACCATATGACAAGGACTCATATGGTCTGGAGGTTGCTATGGCAATGCAGCCACTTTTTTTTTTTTTTTTTTTTTTAAACTTGTGTATGTGTAGAAGAGGTCAGATACCCTAGATGTAGAGTTCTAGATGGTGTAGGTACAGAGAACCATTCGCTGTATCTGGCTTTGGCCTGTTCCATGAGTCATTACTTTTGGATCAGCTTCTTCATAGCAGTAGCCACAGAACACTGCAGTCTTCTTGGATTTATTCATCCCAGTCTTTAGAGCATACATTGAAGTCTGGTCTTAAAGTATTTTGGATCTAGCCAATTTAGGACTCTTGACTACTGAATACGTATGAAGGTGGTGTTTTGGTACACACCTGTCATCATATCCTTAGGAACTGTAACAGGATGAATGCCATGAGTTTGGGTCCAACCTAGGTATGTAACGAGACTCAGTGATATATTTAAATTATCTAGTTATCTGTGACCATTGTTAATGTTGACCTATACTTTTTCCCCCAACAGGTAGCTGAAAACTTTGTTCCTCCTTTGTTGGATGCAGTTCTTATTGATTACCAGAGAAATGTTCCAGCTGCTAGAGAACCAGAAGTGCTTAGTACTATGGCCATTATTGTCAACAAATTAGGTGGACATATAACAGCTGAAATACCTCAAATATTTGATGCAGTTTTTGAGTGCACATTGAATATGATAAATAAGGTAAGTGATTTGTGTTTTTATTATATAATTGAAGATTTTATAGTATGTTCTCCACTGGTAAATACATAAATGACATTTTTTTTCTTTTTAGAGTTTCAAAGTCCTAGAATTCAGTATTATATTCATAGTATATAAGGAGTAATGGTCATCTTAATAATAGAATCTTGACCCCCCCCCCCCCCCCCCCCCCCCCAAAAAAAAAAAAAGACAAAAAGACTAAAGACTGGTCATGGACACACTTAGACCCAAGAGTGTTCAAAGGGCAGAGGTGGATGGACAGATCTATGATCTCTAGTCTCTGTGTAGCTATGATCTCTAGTCTCTGTGTAGCTACCGCTGGCCTGGAACTCACTCTGTAGACCCAGCTGGCCTGCCTCTAGGATTAAGGGGTATGCCTTAGAATTTGTATTTTAAAGATTTCAATACCATGCTCTGCAAGTAAACACATATAACAGCTTGTTATACATTTGGCCAGCTTGGTCTACAAAAGAAAGTGGTAGGGATTAACCCTGAGCTGAACCTCGGTATGTGATAACTTTTAAAATTTAGAAGATACCAGATATTCTACTGGTTTTATTGGTTTCAAGATTTAGCAGGATAAAATTGGGTAGTAATAATGTTTTAAAAGTTATTCTTGGGCTCGAGGTGGCTTAGCAGTTAAAGAGCACTGTCTGTCCTTCCAGAGATCTCAGTTCAATTCCCAGCAATCACATGGTGGCTCACAACCATCTGTAATGCTCAATGGTGTATCTTCAGACGATGAGACGATTTATGTACTTTGGTTATGTGAAGACATGTCGTCTTTTATCTTTTTTAAGAGGATAAATCTTTTAAAGAAAGTTTTCCACATGAGTTGTGACACACATACACCTTTGATATGTGGATTTGGGACAACAGTGTCTTCTTGCAAAGCACTGGACTGACCTCAGACTTTCACCAGGTTCTAAATTCTAGCCTGGAGGTGGTAGGGCACATCCTGAATTTTAGAGGCAGGCAGATTTCTCTGAGTTCTAAGCCAGCTGGGCCTACAAAGCTGAGTAACAGAGAAACCCTTCCTGTCTTGGAAAACCAATAATAAAAAGAAATAAAATAAACAAATCTTAAAATTTGGGCTTTTCTTTGGGGGAAACTCTGAGGGTGGATGCAAGTACAAACTTGTTATTTCCCTCTTTTAGTAAGGCATTAATGTTGATGTGTTCTTTCTTATTTTAGGATTTTGAAGAGTATCCAGAACACAGAACAAACTTTTTCTTACTACTTCAAGCTGTCAATTCTCACTGTTTCCCAGCATTCCTTGCTATTCCACCTGCACAGTTCAAGCTTGTTTTGGATTCTATTATTTGGGCTTTTAAACATACTATGAGGAATGTTGCAGATACAGGTAAATACATTTAAGTCATTTGACTGATAAACCAGAAATATACACTAAGTCTCAGTAACTTTAATTTCAGGGAGGGTAGGGGGGAGGTGCTAGTGTTCAGTTCTCAGAGGTTCCTAAAATTCTGAATCAATTCAATAGTGAAAATTTATTAACTTTTAAATGGAGCCATTCTAGCCGCATTATGAAAATCTGGTGGGGACCTGTTTTACCATCCTTCATAGAGCGCATGAATTTTGTGTATGCTCTTTGTCCATTAGTTCTTAGTAGCTATCTTAAAAATTAGCTTGGTGTTAGGACTGTTGATTTTTCTTATCTTTTTTGTTTTCCTGTATAGCCCCGGCTATACGGAGATCCATTTGCCTCCCAAGTGGTGGGATTAAAAGTGTGTGTCACTACACCCACTGTTGATTTGGTGGTTTGTTTTTCATTAATTCTCTACCCCCACCTCCACTTTGCCTGTGATTGGAGGTGTGTGTCATGCCTTGCATGTGCAAGTTTAAGTGTACTTGCTGCTGTTCCTGGGAACCTGGGTTTGAGTTCTAGCATCTGTCTGCATGATGGCATACAACTGCTGGTAACTGGTTCTAGAGTATCTGTAGAGAGGGGTGTGTGTGTGTATAGACAGACAGCCACTATTAAACATCCGTATACATAAACTTACAGACAGGATCTACTCTTTGCTAACCTATGCTCCAGGCTAAGAGGGCCAATTCTTTTCTGGGCATTTTGGCTTGCTTTCTCTGGGAGCCTATATACACTTATTTGTAGGCATCCTACTGTCTGGATATGCATAGGGAATTACATAGTTGTAAGGTTGGTTTATTTGTTATAAGGTGTTTAAATCTCCAAGAGGAAGTTACATGAAACAGTTATATGGTAAAAATGGCCTCAAATTGAAGGTTAGGAGAACATCACTTAACAGAAAACAATTTCATTGTTATTTTGTATGTAAGATTAATAGTTCTCGACTTTAATACGCTTCCTCATATTGTATATAAACACTCAACCATAGTTGAGTCCTATGATCTTACTTACTTAAATGAACTATAATGTAAACATCTATTTTCCAGTGCTTGTAGGTTGACCCTATACAATGGTTATTCAATACCCTTGGAATCAGGACTCAAAGATTGAGAACCACTGTTTATGATTGCTTAGCTTTTGTGAATGTCCTTTACTCTATACTCATGCCTGGAGCCTGTGGAGGCCAGAAGTTTGTGGTGGATGCCATCCAACCAGAGTTGTGGATAGTTGTGAGCCATGATGTACATTGGTGCTAGGAATCAATCCTTTGTAGGAGCAACAAGTACTGTAAATGGCTGAGCCACCTCTCTTGCTCCAATTTATTTTTTGATGCAGGGTCTCATATATTCCAGGCTAGTCTACCATCTTTTTGTTTTTGTTTTTTGAGACAGGAAGGTTTCTTTATGTAGCCCTGGCTATCCTGGAACTCACTCTGTAGACCAGGCTGGCCTTGAACTCAGAAATCCGCCTGCCTCTGCCTCCCAAGTGCTGGTATTAAGTGCGCAACCACTGCCTGGCCTAGTCTACCATCTTAATGATAATTTTATCTCTTCTTCCTAAGTTCTGGGCATGTTGGATGTTGGCATCTTAGACCTTTGTTAGTGTGTGTTTAAGTATTTTGTCTGCAAATATGTCAGTGCACCACGCATGTCTGATACCCATAGAAGCCAGAAAAAGGTTTTGCAATAATAGATTTGTATGAGCCACCTTCCTTCTGGAAGAACAGCAAGTGCCCTTAACCACTGATATAACTGTAGTGATTCTCTGGCTTCATGTTGGGCCATACAACTCTCACTTTCACTGCTACTTTTAACTTGATTCATAAGTTATAGATGGTTTAAGATATTTGTCTAAAATAACCAAAAAAAAAAAAAATCCACCAGATTTGGTCCTTTATGCCTTTAATCCCAACCCTGGAGAGGTTCAAGTGAAATAATATTTCTAATTTAAGGCCAACCTAATTTACAGGGCAACATCCTGTCTGAGTAAATAAAACAAGGCTTGTCTTTGCTTAGTTCTCATATCTGACTGTGTGTTATGATACTTGTGGCATATTTTGGAGTCTATGAGCTCCATTGCTAATTTGAAATTAATACACAGATTGAAAAAAAAAATGGAAGTGGGTGGACTTACTGGACATGGTGGCACATACCTTTAGTATCAGCACTAGAGGGACAGTTTGAGGTTGAGGCTATCCTGATCTTACATACCAAAGTTCCGGGACTGCCAGGGCTACACACACGAGAAAAACCCCAAGTCAAAAAAGGAAGAAAGAATTATCCTCCATAAGAAGAATGGGGGCTGGAGAGATGGCTCAGCAGTTAAGAGCGCTAACTGCTCTTCCAAAGGTCCTGAGTTCAATTCCCAACAACCACATGGTGGCTCACGACTATCTGTAATGGGATATGATACCCTTCTGGTGTCTGAAGATAGCTACAGTGTACTCATTTTAAATAAAATAATATAAATCTTAATAAAAAACAGGCTTTAGCCAGGTGATGGCGGCGCATGCCTTTAATCCCAGCATTTGGGAGGCAGAGGCAGGCGGATTTCTGAGTTTGAGGCCAGCCTGGTCTACAAAGTGAGTTCCAGGACAGCCAGGGCTACACAGAGAAACCCTGTCTCGGGGAAAATCAAAACAAAACAGTCTTTAACCAGCTTTCAGTTACTGTAAGTTAGGTGCTGGAAGAAGAGCTCAGAAATTAGGGTCATATACTACTCAGTCATTAGGATCAGATAAAGTTCACATCTCATCAGCTTCCAATAAAACCCTAGTTCTGAGACCACATCATGAGTATATCTTTTTATGTAAATGAAAAGTTTGTAATGATTTTTTTTTTTGTTAACTTTAGGCTTACAGATACTTTTTACACTATTACAAAATGTTGCACAAGAGGAAGCTGCAGCACAGAGTTTTTATCAAACTTATTTTTGTGACATTCTTCAGCATATCTTTTCTGTTGTGACCGACACCTCACATACTGCAGGTAAGAGCTGAAAATTACTAAATTACGAAGTGTTTTGTTTGTTTTGTTTTTTAATTAATTAATGTCTCTTCTATTCAACAGGTCTAACAATGCATGCATCAATTCTTGCATATATGTTTAATTTGGTTGAAGAAGGAAAAATAAGTACACCACTGAATCCTGGAAATCCAGTTAACAACCAAATGTTCATTCAAGACTATGTGGCTAATCTCCTTAAGTCTGCATTCCCTCATCTACAAGAGTAAGTTACTGTATTACTATTAGTACATGGGTATGTACGGGTAGGAATGTACATGGGAGTCTACGTTGAGAACCAGAGGCATCTATCCTGTTGGCGTTTCAGGCAGTTGGGAGCCTACTGATATGGGTGCTGGGGTTGGAATTTGGATTCTTGGGAGGAGAGTATGAGCTTTTCCCTACTAAGACATCTCTCCAGTATGTTTTTTTATATTTAGTTTAGATGTGGATGCATATGGGTATCTGCACGTCTTGTACATGTGGATAGGTCAGAGGGCAAGATGACAGTTCTTTTCCTCTATTCTCTAATTTCCAGTAATGGATTCTAGACCACCAGGCCTTATTGCAAATACCTTTACAGACCGAATCATCTAGTTCTATGTCATATAAGTTTTTATTGATAGATGTTCTGGGGATAAACATATTGTTTTAAAAACAGCTCTTTAGATGATTTTTAAAGATTAACTTTTGTTTTGATTTGCAGTGCTCAAGTAAAGCTCTTTGTAACAGGACTTTTCAGCTTAAATCAGGATATTCCTGCTTTCAAAGAACACCTAAGGGATTTCTTAGTTCAAATAAAGGTACATATTTAAGTTTTTTCTTTGTTTTGACTTTTTTAAACAGGGTTCCTGACTGGCTTAAACTTTGTATGTGTTCATGCATTTATATCCGTGTATAGTGAAGGTCATCAAGAATGCTGCTTGTGTTCCTTTGAGAGCAAGACTAACTATCCAGCAAGGGTGCTCTTGTCTTTCAAGGGTTTTTTGCTTCTTTTGTTTATTTTTGTTTTGTTTTTTTTGAAGTCAGGGTTTCTCTGTGTATCTCTGGCTGTCCTGGAACTCACTCTGTAGACAAGGCTGGCCTTGAACTCAAATCTGCCTGCTTCTGCCTCCCAAGTGTGTTCTTAATTTAGTTCTTCAGACACACCAGAAAAGGACATCTCATCTCATTACAGATGGTGATGTGGTTGATGGGAATTGAACTCAGTACTTTTTGGTTTTTGGAGACAGGGTTTCTCTAAGTAGCCCTGGCTATCCTGGAGCTCACTCTGTAGACCAGGCTGGCCTCGAACTCAGAAATCTGCCTGCCTCTGCCTCCCAAGTGCTGGGATTAAAGGCATGCACGACCACTGCCTGGCGAACTCAGTACTTTTAACCACTCTCTACCCCATCTCCAAGTATTTATAAGTGTGCACAAAATTTAAATTATATTCTTATGTATATAACAGGCAAGCATTCTGTTGCACTACATTTCAACTTTTACCTTCACTCCCTTTCACTCCCCTTTTTCTTGTTCCTAGATAGTTTCTCTGTGTAGCCCTGGCTGTCCTGAAACTCAGTCTTTGGACTAGCCTGGCTCTGGATTCAGCAATCTGCCTCTCTAGTGCTGGGATCACAGGCATGCCACTGCTTAACCCAGATATCATACATTTTAAAAGGTCTAATAAGCACATTGATGTCCCCCTCAAAGTTTTTTATAATCTTTTGATTCTATTGATGTTAAGGCAATGTCCATTCAAATTTTGGGGAGAGTTCACTATTCTCCTTTTGGTTATTAGCCATTTTATCAGTCTTGCCTTTTTTTCTGAGACAGCTTCTTAATGTGTTGCCTGTGCTTGGTGCAAACCTGTTGAGTTTAAACAGTCCACCAGCAGCGGTTTCCTCAGTGCTGTGAATGTGTTTGTGTACCACCAACACAGTCATTATCTCAGATAATTCTTCAAAAGAAATGCTGTGTTCCTGGAACATGCTTGGTGGTTTGTACACAAAAACCTATGTAAGACAGTATGCTGAGAAATGTCAGAA
>JADRCD010231117.1:0-12909 GCA_019843815.1 Montemys delectorum
GAAAACTGGAGCTTCATCAATCCAGTTAAGAGAATTTAAATTATCCAAAGCCATTAGTTGGCAGGATGCCAACACAAAGCCCAAGGCTGTCACATTCCAGCATGCTTTTCTAGCTGACATACTATATCATGACTAGTGACTGTTTTATTTGTTCTTTCCATAAAATTAATATAATAGATACAGATAGAAGTAATATGCCCTAATACTATAGTTCACTGTAAGTGCTATGTAGTATTTCAGTGACCAGAAGACTAAATGATGAGGTCTCCAAACACAAAGTAGTAATGGAAGGATATAAATGTTAAATATATTGATTCAATCAGTCCATACTGCAAATATGCAATGAACTAGGACATTAATCTCCATGAATCTGTGTCATTATTTCACATTAATTTAATTTAAATTTAAAAGCATGTATATGTGTTAGAAATAATACCTACCTTTATCAGATACTATCTACCTACACATTATCAAATTGTCATATTGATTCTCACAAACATATAAAGTTAAAATAACAATTTAAAATAAGTAAATCCTCTTTTTGTAACTACCCAGAAAACATTTCACAAATTAAGTCATTTTCCACCTTCTAATTAACTCTGTCAATTGGTCCCCTCTAGACAACCAATGGCACTCTTCAGGTGACTGAAAAGACACACAATAAGCTTTCAAATGAATGTTTCAATGAGCCAGGCTACACAGAAAAGTCTCATATTTTGAAAGGTGTTGGTAAAACACTACTAACACTTGGCATTTTCATCTGAATTTATGTTTTATGCTATGCATACTGAAAGTCCACAAATATGGCTAGTATCATAAGATTATACTATAATTGGAACCTGTGCTTGATTAGAGAAATGAGTTATAATCCAGGGTATCATGTAACAGGAACTACTAGGAGGACAGTAAACTGCTGCAAATTTATTTGTCTGATTAGACGTAGCCAGGGCTGTATCTCAGTGGTACAGCAGTGTGTAGTGTAGACAAATTCTTATGTATCATCACACTACCACCAGGAGATAGAAGAAAAGAAGGAGAAGAAGGCATGGAGATAATGCCTGGGATATAGGAAGGGAGGAGGATAAAATCTTTCCAGACAGTACTAAAAAAATTGACCTACTGGGTAGCATATATTTTTCATGTGTGAAAATGTTTTAAAAGAAGGTATTCATTATTATCTTGATAGAAACAATCAAATAGAAACCCATTGTTCATTCAAGGATTTATTTTGGAAAGGAAAATTTAAAAAGAATAAATTGCTATGATCACTCCAATCAAGACAGATTTTCCACAACAGGGTTCTCCACAACAGGGGATGACAGAAGGGGATGGTGCTGTAGACAGAAGTCAGGCTTAGTGTGTGGAGCACATATGGAAGACAAGAAAGCTGCAGGAAAAGAGGTAGAGTTGAATGGTCTCTGTGATGTTCATTTACTAAGGGCTTGTGTATTGCTTGCTTTCAGATGTGTTTCATAGATAAGAGTTATGTGTCATGCAGAAACTAAGAGGAGTCACTGTTTGCAGAACCAATGGAACTGTGCAATTTTTGTGATGTTACTAAAACTACAGAAGGCCACGGCTCTCTGAGCACTTAACAATAGGAAGAAGATGAATTTTACAAAAAAGAGAAAGGCAACTAAATTATTATCTATAATAGGGTCAGTTCTCAAAGTAACTGAAGAAGAGATTCTGGATTGTAATTTGTGTGGAAATTTTGTTGGAACCGTGAAATAAAACAGCTACCCAGTCACAGTGTAATATGATGGTTAAAAAATGTGCTCTGAAGTCTGACAGCCTTGTTTCATCTTGGCCCTCCCATCACCCAGCTTGTGCTCTTGGATAATTTAACTTATTGTAGTTGGCTAGATACACTGTGAGCTCTCTCCTTTCTAAAATATACTTTGATGCCTATAGTATTCTGAGAAATTGTGGATGATGGATGCTCCCTGGAACTAAACTATCATGAAAAGTAGATATCTGTTCTCCCAGTTCAGTTCCTCACAAATTCAACTTTCTCTCTGACCAATAGAAAAGACAATGGACCTAATTGAAGATGATGGAAAGTACAATAAATAGATACAAATTTGTATACATATCTCAAAATAATATGATTTATTGATGCTTTGAGTTTGACTGGTTCATATGGAAGGACCTCAGCTTTACCCAGTTCTTGAAGCTGTTGGAATTACTGTAAGGAGTACTGAAAGTCAAGCTACCAATTGTCCAAATGACAGAATATGGAATACTGGGAAGTGGGTTCTAACAAACAGAAATATTGTGCTTCAGCAATCATGTACAAAATAAATTAGTGAAGTGATTTTTGATGCGCATTCCTTGAATTTCCAACAGATCTCCCCCAGAGTTAATTATACAATATTCCAAATGTTCTTTTGGCCCCTCCCTTCCCAGAGGTAATCCATCTTTCTTGGGCTAGAAAGCTTTCAAGCAGATAATACAACACTTAGGAAACCCAGAGGTAGTGGAGATCAATTTAGTATTATTATTATTTCTTTGTATTTTAAGACTATAATATAATTAAATCATTATTCCCTTTCTCTTCATTCTCTACCCCCAAATCTTCAGCCCTCACCAAGGCAACTTCTCTTTGCAACTGAAAGAGACCATTAGAGAAAACCTACAACCACTCAAAATCCATGTGATTCCCCACTACAATTCCTATATCACATCAATGGCTCAGGGACCATTGAGAGAGGGTAGAAAAAACAATAACCAGAGTATCAGGGAGTTTGTTGTGATAGTTAATCTTGACTGTCATTATGTCCAATACGAGTTCATGTAAGAGACACATCACTGAAGAAGTGAGAGTGTTTCTTAAAAGGATTCACTGAGTAGGAATACTTGCCCTCTGAATGGGTGGGCTGGACCTCCCAGCAGGTAGATCAGATATAAGAAGGTGAAGTAACAGTATCATTGCCTGCCTACTTTAGTGTTTTCTGAGTAAGCACAACTATTTCTGCTTCTACAACTGCTATTCTGTACTGACATTAAACTAAAGTTCGTCTCTATCGGAAATAGCTTTTCCTTTGACCCTAGCGATTGTCCCTGGACATTTTGTTCTTTCTATTTAAGATACCAGTGGTTCCCTTTTTCTAATGATTATTGCTAGCATTTTTGGTTTCTATTCTGAATCTTTCTTCATTACCTTCTCCTTACCTGCCAGCCAGGCTGATGACCAATAAATGAGATACATGGGCAATATGTTTCTAATTAGATGGCAAATAGAGCAATGCAGAAGGTCACATACAATGAAGAGTGAACATTTGTCAGAGTGCCCTTAAGCATATGGCTCTAATAGGCCTAATAATTACTTCACACTATTCTGAAGTACTCAAATTATTGTGATTTCCACATGACATTTCTATAACAATATTTTCATCTTAGTTGCATGTTCAGTACTTTGGGAAGCATGTTGAAAAGGGAATGCCTCTGTATAAAAGATTTTCTTCTATGATATTTATGGTTTCTTTTTCCTCTTAGTGTAAGAAAATACTCTAAGAAAAGTAACTGAAAGGAGAAAACATTTTATTTTAGCTTACATTACAAGGTAGAGTCCATTAAGGTGAAGAAATAAGTTAACACGAACTTGAAGCATCTGGTCACATCACATTTACTATAGAAAGCACTGAGGAATGAATACTTTTTATGTCATCATCTTATTCCTTAGACAGGAAATGATGCTACCCATAGTAAGCAGGTATTCTCACCCACCTCAATTAGTGCAATCAAGATAATCCCCCAGAGGCAGATCAAGGCCAAACCCCCAGAGGCCAAATCTCAACTCCCAATGATTTTACATCCTGTCAAGGTGACAACTAACACTATCTATCATGATAGATAAAGCTGTAAATAATAGTCATTTATCAAATACTTATCAGATACTTCTTATATGCAAGTCAATGTTCCTGGGACAAACTGAGAAGTATTTAAAGAATTTTGATGGCAAGAATCAACTGCATTGATTATTTCTGAAGCTTTTCATAATTTGTATAACTAAGTGTTAGGGAAACAACTACAGCAAGCACCTATCCAGTACTGGAGACTGAGGAAAGGTCTTATGGAGAAAGAAAAAGAGCTAAATCCAATAGTATCTCTTTGACTGTTTTTTTCAAGTGTTTATCCTATAATAAGAATAACTTCGGCAAACAAATAATGTGGCATCCAAAATTTACTAATTTACTACTAATAATAAAATTTACTAATATTAAAAAATGTATTAAGTGCAAATAAAATAGTGAAATGAAATGGGCAATGTAAGAGAAAGAACAGGTTTAAGCAAGATAATATCATTTTTGGTTTGAGTGTCAGGATCTTGAGGGTCACTGTGATGATTTGAATGTGATGGCTTTCATAGGCTCATTTGTTTTATTACTTAGTCTCCAATTGGTAGAACTTTTAGAAACGGAAAAAGGTATGGCTTTTTGAGAGTATATGTGTTACTAGTTTGAGTTTTCAAAGATTCACAACATTCCAGTGTGTCTCTACCTCCTACTTTCAGATCAAGATATGAGCTCTCAACTCTTCCTACCATTATGCCTTTACTCTATAATCACAGACTATAACCTTCTGAAAACATAAGTCCAATTAAGTTATTTATTTTATAAGATCAAATATTTTCTAAGTAGTTCAACTTCAGATACCATCAAGATAAGGGTTCAACTTGTATTTACTAATACCATAAATATGACTAAGATCTTTCAAGATATTCAAAATGTGAGAGAACTTCCTACCACATCCTATGACCTGGGTTCAATACTGAGGACCCATATGGTGGAAGAAGATAACCACCATGGAAATATTTTTCTTGGGAGTTTCTATTTCATGATACTAGAAATGTAAACACAGACTCAGAAATTTACTCCCTCCTACCATTTAGGAACTCAAAAACAATTTTATGACATTTTCAAACAGTACTCTTCTGAAAGTCCATCATGTATTGCACAGAATTCTTTCCTTCTCTGGATATTGAAGAAAATTTCACAAGGTTCTGTGTGTAAATTACATTTATACATAGCTTATATTTTATTCTGCTCATGGTTATTTGCTCTGGAATTGGTGCAGTTCATGGTAGTGTCACAGAAACTTGACAAAGAAGCTGCTTTAACTCGGCATATTTGTCCATAAACTCAGGGTTGCTGTGATTTGCTTGCACACTTACTAAGTGTTCACTGCACTCCCATACCATTTCTTTATTTTTCTCTCATGCTGACCACCACTAGCCTACCTCCAGGATCATATATGTGCATTTCCAACCACATACACATCTAGACTTTCAATCACACACATGGTCCAAGTAGATCATATGACAAATGTGGTAAGTTTACTGTCTCCCTCTCCTAAGACTTTGAAGTCAGTTTTTCCAGGAATTTTTTACTTTCATCAATAGCTTGAAAATTCTATATTGCTTCGAGCAGAGTTCTAAAAGCCAATATGTGCTGGCTTGAATAGGAATGGCCACCATAGACTTGTGTCTGAATCCTTGACTCATAGACAATGTTACTACTAGAAGGAATGGCCTTATTGTAGTAGGTGTGGCTGTATATGTCACCGTGGATGGCAACTTAGAGGTCTCATATATGATCAAGCAACAGGCAGTGTGACTGTCCCATTCTGCTGGCTACAGATCAAGATGAAGAACTCTTGGCTCCTCCATAACTATATCTGCCTTCACTCTGCTATGTTTCCAATTATGATGATAACAAACTAAAACTCTGAAATTGTAAGCCAGCCACAATCAAATATTTCCCTTTGTAAAAGCTGCTGTGGTTCTGATGTCTTTGCATAGCAATGAAACCCTAATTAAGATACAATGTATCTTTATAACTAATATTTTTATGAATTTATTTTAAATCTAAGATTTTGCAGTCAGCAAAAAAAAAAATGTTTGAGACAAACTCCTTATTTGTACTTGCTAGCACAAGTTTAGTTTACTACATTTTGTTTTCTTTTTATTTTTTCACGTGTGTTGGGGTGTAAACTCAGGTCCCAGGATAAGTTAAGAAAGCACTTGTCCATCTTGATGCATGTTCAGCCTTAAATACATATTTTAAAAGAAAGTTTATGCATGATTTTAAATCACCTCATATTCCCAGAATGGAATGTTAAACATTTTGAGAAATTGTGTATTCAGTGATAAAGTATTTTTGGCTTTTTGCCAGATTTATAGGTACAAGGGACCAAGAATCTCTGTAAATACAGAGGAAATCCTCAGTTAACCTCATATGCCAATTGTAAATAAGCTCTTCCCCCCCCCCAATTTTATTGAAAATAGATATTTTTCTCATACAATATATCCTGATTACAGTTTTCCCCTCCATCTCCTTCTTCCAATACATGCCTCCTTCCCCCCATCCTGACCCACTCCCTTTCTTTCTCTCATTAGAAAACAAACAGGCTTCTAAGGGATACAAACGGAATAACATAGAAGATAAAACAAAAATGAACACAATGAAATTAGACAAAAGTAACAAACGAGTGGAAAAGAGCCTTTGCCTAAGAGAAGGCACAAGAACTAGAGACCCACTTGTTCACACACTCAAGAGTCCCGTAAAAATACTAAGCAAGAAACTTTAGTATATATTCAAAGTACCTTGTACAGATGTGTGCAGCCCTTGTTAAAGCTGCCTTTGTCTCTGTGAGTTTATATGTGAGTTTATATGTGAGTGATCACCATGGTGATCTAGATCTAGAGGGCCTTGTCTCCTTAGTGTCTTCCACCTGGCTCTGGCACACCTTTTAGTTCATCTTCTACAGCATTCCCTGATCTCTGAGGGGAGAATTTGGTAAAGACACTCCATGAAGTCTGAGTATTCTAAGGTGTCTCTCTCTTTGCATAATATTTGACTATGGATCTTTACATTTGTCCCCATATGCTGCAGGAAGAAGCTTCTCTGATGATTGTAAATGGCTCCTATCTATAAGTATAGCAGAATATTTTGAGGAATCTTTTTATTGCTACCTTTTAATAAAAAGACAGTAACATTTGCTTTTTCCCTTGGCCCCTAGCCTATTATGTCTAAGGTTCTTGACATCCCAATCAGTGTTTGGTATGATTCTATCTCATGGAGTGGGCCTTAAGACAAGTTAGATATTGGTTGGTTATTCCTACACACTTTGTGCCATTATTGCCCTGGCATATCTCAGAGTCAGGGTACCATTGTAGATAAAAGGATTTATGACTGATTTGGTAGTTACTTTTCTTTTTGAAACCTTGGAAAGTGCTTTCCTTTACTAAAGATCCTAGAACATAGAAGTGAAGGCTCTTCTTAGGCACCAGTTCCACTTCTCCATGGTCAATGGGATGTTTAGGTGTTGTCTTCAGCAATAGGGCTTTGCCATCTGTTTGTGGAAAGTAGCCTATACTTTTGGAAGTAACCTAGGTTGTTTGGGAAATCTCCTGCGATCCCTGAAGTAAGCGTATGAAGTCACTCTTTCCGGGCAATCCATGCAGAACAGGTAGTTAAATGAGATTCAACAAAAGCAAACCAATCATCTTGATTTGAAGGCAAACATTTTTTTCCTTTTTCTTCTTTTCTTACTGGTTATTTTATTTATTCACATTTCAGATGTTGTTCCCCTTCCTGGTCTCCTCTCTGCAAACCCCCTTCCCAGTCTTCCTTCCCCTGCCTCTACGAGGGGTCTCCCCAACCCACCCAGCCATTCCCACCTCATCACCCTAAAATCCCTCTACACTGACTCATCAGGTCTCCACAGGATCAAAGGCTTCCCCTCCCAGTGATCCCAGATAAGTCCATCCTCTGCTACATATGCAGATGGAACCATGAGTTCCACCAAGTGTACTCTTTGTTTCTTGGTCATTTAGTCCCTGAGAGCTCTGGGGAGTCTGCTTAGTTGCTGTTGTTCTTCTTCCTGTGCAGTTGCAATCCCCTTCAGCTCCTTTAGTACTTCCTTCCCCTAATACTTCTACTGGGGTCCCCATGCTCAGTCCAGTGGTTGGCTGTGAGCATCTGCATCTGTATTGGTCCTTTATAAGAAAATAAATCCCCCAAATAAAGACCATAGTGAGAGGAGGAAAATGAAGGAATAAAACACAAATAAAATATTTGAAATGTTTAAGCAATATAATTGACAGGTAAGAAAACTGTTTCCAATGCATTTGGAAATATAACATATGACCAAAAGTCACTCTGAAATAATTGACTCAAGAATTAATGGGAGAGCCTTAATTTGGAGACTGAACAGGAAGTTATCTCTTTTCTCATTGAGTGGAGATTTGCCTCCTGAGGCTTTGTGCTTCATAGGAAAATCTCTGCATGATAAAGTCTCTATCATAATGCTTTTGTGCTATCACTTTGGGTGTCATAGATATTGATTCAGTCTGGCTTCCTCGGAAATGATTAATCGTTAATGTGCAGGGATGATACTTCAGGGTGAGAGCTGTATACTCCTCAAAATAAAACCCCTTAACTCTAATGAAGCCTAAATGACCTTTGTAGATTTTCATAGGATCTTCTTACACATTTTAAAAGAAAATACAGATGTTATATGCATATAATACTACACATTTTACAAACATTGCTGCATATAAATTATTCATAAACCTGAAAGGTTCTACTGGTTAGTTTTAACACAGTAATCACTGAAATGATACAACTACTGCTAATTAAGATTTACTGAAGGGCTACCTCTCATGGGAGAGTTGGTTAAGATCTTTGTATGATTTCAGTAATCCTCAAGGAATCCTAAAATATTATCATCCTCATCTTTAGATGAGGACATGGAAACTTATAGATGTTGGAAGACTTATGGTTAATTTTCATTGGCAACTTAATTGATGTAGAGAGCCACACCCAAGCCGGCAGCCTCCATTACAAGATGGCGCCGGCAACCGGTTTCTTCTCCCCTTAACACGTAGTCTGCGCATGTGCCTAGGGCCAGAGTGCGCTAAGTCTCAGCCCATCTGCGAATGTGCTAGGGCCAAAAACGCCAAGTCACAGCCTATCCCGAGGTGTCTCATGAGGTAATGAGCAAACAGCCAATCAGAGATGAGCATGCCGCTCCAGGGCATATATAAGCAGTGCTTTTGGGGGTGTGGGGGGTCGCCCTCTGGAAGATGGAATAAAGTATGGCTGCAGAAGGATCTTGGCTGTCGTCTGTGTGTCTGTCCTGCGCGCACGACAAATTGAGAACTGGTAAGATAGATTAAGAACATTTGCTGTTATGGCAGAGGATCTAGGTTGAGTTTCCAGCATCTACAGAACAGATTACAACCATATGTAACTCCAGTTTCAGGTAATCTGACACCTTCATCTGGACTTCTTGAGCATCAAGAATTTTTATAGTGCATACATGAACTATATAAAATACACACACACACACACACACACACACACACACAAGTAAACACTTAGTACAAATAAAATAAAAATAAATAAAACTTTAAGAGGGGATTAGTGTGGCACATCTCTATGGATTTTTGTTTTGTTTCAGTTTCATTGTTTTGTTTAGTTGTGAAAGCATCTTCAGAGATGTTTAATTGAGAGAATAAGACACTTCCAGAATGTGATAGCACACTCCTATGTTCTAAAGAAAAGCGGTAAATCCAGCTCACTGAAGAGCAGCATTCTTCTCTTTTCTTCCTCTCAGGGATGCACTTCTAACTCTAGCCATAATGTCTTGCCCATCATAATTCTCCATATCCCACCAAACCATGAAGTTAAACAAACCTTTGCTTCTTTATATTGTTTTTTATCAGATACGTTAAGACAACAGGGAGAAAAGTAACTAACAAAACTGCATTATTTTCTAGTTATACTATATTAAACATATTTACATAACACATGAGCCAAAACTAAGTCATATTCTTGCTTTGAAATGACTTTAATGGCAACATTTTTTAATAAATTCCAAATGTCAAGAGCAATGCATGGCTTGCTTGTATTAGGTGCTTAACTCACTCTAGTTCTCTAATACTTCATCAAACAAACAGTATTATAGATAGATATATGATGGCTACACTCCTATGGCCATTCTCATCATTTTTCTCATGAGGACCTCTGAAGCACTTATGATCACTTGAAATAGATGATATTAATGGATAATAAAGGGGGATGAATCAGCTTTGCAGATCACTTTTGTGTTACATGATGGGTCCAGAATGAAATCATATGTTCCAAATAAGATTTACCTATATTTATCTACAGAAAAGGAGGATCACCTTTGCATTCATTGGACATTAGGGATTTTTTGTCATATAAGAAATACAAATGAGTTTCAGGACATGCTTAAGACCATGCAGAATAGGAACAGAAAACCATTGCAGGTAAAATGAATTATAGAATTGTGACATTTTTTAGACATGTCAATTTGGGAATTTCAGTTTCCAAAAGAATGAGAGTCTACATTCTAGAATCAGCTTTCAGAAATAAAAAAAAAAAATGGATTGAAAAGTGTCTTACATTTCAAGTAAGTGCTCAACATATATAAGATGGGATGCTTGCAGGAGTTTAACAGGATTAAACCAAGGATCATGCTGAAATGACAGTTCCACTTAAAGGATGAATTGTAAAGCCACAAAAGTTACACAGAGAGGTCAAGTTACCACAGCAGTTTATTGCTAAAGGATTGATGAAGTGACAGTTTCCAATAAAAGGAGATGAAGATCATTTTGAAAAGGAAAATCAGAGCTACATGCAGGGCTGTGAGGAAAGAGAGGAGTAGAAGCATTTTCTGGAATCCTTTAAAAAGAACAAAATATTCTATTGAGGGTATGACCAAACAGCTCAACATGTTCTTATTAATGTTCAGAAATACAAATAGAAAAAGTCTCATTTTCATCTTTGCCTTTTTACTGGGTTAGTTGTTAATTACTACCATGTGCCAAAAAAGAATAATGTCTGAAAAATTGTCTAATTAGTATGCATACAGGCTAAGCAGCAGATTTTGTTTTGAGATCCTAAAACAAGATAAAGAGAACTGCAAAGGATGTGACTTACTAATTCCTGAGAAATTTCAGTGCATTTGCACCAGAAGATTCAAGCATTACCTCTGCCTTTTCATCCCTACCTTTGAGACCTGAGGAATTTGTAGGACTCTATTTTTAAGTGACAGTTTTATTTGTATTTAGAATTTTAAATCCAAAGACTTTGTTTTATTGGTTTGTTCTTTCCAGACAGGGTTTCTCTGTGTAGCCTTGGCTATCCTGGAACTTTGCTCTGTACACCATGCTGGCCTAGAACTCAAAGAACCCCACCTGTCTCTGCCTCCCAAGTGCTGGGATTAAAGGTGTGAACCGTTATTTCACACCTCTCAACATAAATTCAAAGACTTTTAAAAGCTAAGATTCATACCTAATTGTCATGGTGGTTATTGAAAGAATGAAGGTGGCCTGATGTTTACTAACACACCATTGGAAGGGGCTGGCCACCATGATGAACACCTTTAATCCAAGCACTTGGGAGGAAGAGGTAAGTAGATCCCTGAGTTTGGGACCAGCAAGCTCTATGTTGCTAAAGACGGCTGTGTATAAGTAGAAAGACCCTGTCTCAATAAATGAAACAATTGAAAATGCCACAGAGTCTACAAGACAACAAAACTAGAGAAATCAATAGGGAAAGTGGCATGGTTTACACATGATAGCATTGTTTCTTACAAAACATGAGTTAGTTGATGCTCTGAAAATGAGATCTTAACAGAATCCAAGGAATTTCCTTTCTGAGCTGACTCATCTTTACCTTTGAAAATATTTCCAGTAAGCATGGACTTTCCTGTAATGTAATCTACACAGTAGCAGGCCTGTAGCAGTTTTTTTTCCCTCTTGATCCCCATTCCTATCCATTTTCATTATCCTACAATGAGCTGCTTGTTTTCCATAGACTGGGTAGGAAGAAGAGTGACTGTTTAGAGTTGACAGAGAATAGAGTCTAGCATTTGATAGTAGCTAGCATTTAGGGCATCTGAACGAATGTGTTTCAGAATCGAAAGTAGAAGAAAAACTAAGTGAAAGAGATTTCTCAGCTGGATTTCAAATCCCAAATGAAGACATTGGGAGGCATGTAAGATTTCTCAAAGTAGTCTGGTCCCTTTTCAAGACTAGTGGGCAGTTGATAATCTTAGGAAAGGGGTGAGCTGATTAGAAGTGAATACCTTTAATATTCTGGTGAAAAAACTTAAAAATGTAAGGGGTGATCAATTTTTAAAATCTTTATTACAAAACCAACCTACTTATATGGAATATAGAAACAAAGAGAAAAATCATTGTCCCAGTAAGATGAATCTGACTTTTCGAACAGTAGTGACAGCCTTCCTCTGCTTGGTAGGCTAGGATGCTAGTGGCCTTGCTACAGCAGAAATCTATGTATTATTCTACAAGCAATTTCTTTTTTTTTTTTTAGATATTTTTTTATTTACATGTAAATTTCTCCTTTCCCAGTTTCCCCTCCAAAAAACAAACAAACAAACAAACAAAAACAACAAGAACAAACCCCTGTTGCCTCCCCCCTCCTCATGCCTGCCACTCCACCCTCTCCCACTTATTGGCCCTGGCATAAGGGTCAATGGCATCTGAGACACAGAACTTTCACAAGCCTGAGGTCCTCTCCTCCTATTGATGATCGAATTTGCAATCCTCTACTATACACGTGCTGCCAGAACCATCAGTCCCACCACGTTTAGTCCTTGGTTGGTGGTTGAGTCCCTGGGAGCTCTGAGGGTACTAGTTAGTTCATATTGTTGTTCGTCCTAAGGGGCTGCAAATCCTTCAGCTTCATAGATCCTTTCTCTAACTCCTTCATTGGGGACTGTGTACTCAGTTCAATGGATGGCTGTGAGCCTCTACATCTGTATTAGTCAGGTATTGTCAGAGCCTCTCAGGAGATAGCTATATGCTTGTCCTTCCTTCAGTCTCTGCTCCATAGTTAATCTCTGCAACTC